>SNQJ01S0075538.1:0-37012 GCA_010110895.2 Picea sitchensis
CTTTGTTCTGTAAATCTGGTCTTCTACACATTGTTCTGCTGCTCTTCTCTTCCTTTGTCTGTTCAGCAGGTATGCTCTGCATCAACTCATTTTCTCATTCTTCTCTTCTTCAACTTGTTCTGTTATTCTGCTCTATGTTTCATCTCACACTGCACATATGCTCAATCTCCTCCTGCGCATCCTCTTATTTCCTTTTCTTACAGTTTCATTCTTTTCTCATACAGAACAACCAACCTGACGTTGTCTTTCTCCTTTTCTTTTATACACCTTCACATCGGTTCAACTTCCCATCTCCTTAGGCAAAAAGGAAGACAACTGTCCGAGCAACTGAAATGCCAACATATTCGCAATCATGAATCCGTTTCACTAACAGATTCGTAACTGACTGTGAGAGAGAACAGTAACCTTTCGATCATATTCCAATTTATCTGCATCGTTGGATGAACTATATTGGCATTGCCTTTAAATCGGGTTTCGGAATTTCGACAATCCTGTGCTGAGTGTCTCTACACTTCATTTTGCGATCCCCAAAGTTGCGATACAGAACTTTTCTGCACTAGCTCCTTCCCCAATATGACTATGGTCATAACCAAGCACCTATGCAAAAAGTGCTTTCGTGATTTCTCATTTCGTGATTTTCGACACTAGGCTCTGTTGACCCCAAGTCAGCGAACTTTCGATCACTTGCCACATGTCCTGTGAGTCGATGGTCCAGATGTGATCTTGATTCAATGGCTACGATTGAATCATGATTTCGCAATTTCGGCATTCTTCTTGCATTGGGTTCTTTGCCTCTCCATGTCACGATTCGCGAATCTCCGATATGGAGTTAGATCAACGGTCCAGATCTGATCTCTATTCAACGGCTGCGATTAAATCGCAATTTCACTTATCACGAAATCTGCATTCTTGTTGCATTGTTTACTTGCCACTCCATGTTGCGATTCCCGAAACTCCAGTATGGAGTTAGATCAATGGTCCAGATCTGAGCTTGATTCAACGACTACGATTACATCGCGATTTCGCATATCGCGATATCGGGATTTCTGATGTTAATAATCTTTGACATGTCCAACTTGCGATCCTCGAAACTCCGATAGGGACTGGAATCAATGGTCCAAATCAAAGCTTGATCTGACGGCTCAGATTACATTGCGATTTCGCATATCGCGATATCGGGATTCCTGATGTTAATAATCTTTGACATGTCCAACTCACGATCCTCGAAACTCCGACACGGACTGGAATCAATGGTCCAGATTCAACCTTGATCTGAATGCTCAGATGAAGTCACGATTTTACATATCACAATTACCCCCACTTCTCCTTATACCTTAAAGGACGTGCGAGTTCTTCTTGATCCAACGATGGTCGGATCCTGCGCTTGGATCTAACGCCTGAGATCTGTCCTCCTCTTCAACGATCTCTTCTTGTCTACATTAAGATCTTGCCCGGTTGCGTTGGGATTCGATCATTCAATCTTCCTGAACTTATGCATGCTACTTGCCATCAATGACAAGCATTCGATGTCTATTAAATATTTGCCATTCTCTCTCTTCTTGTCTACATTAAGATCTTGCCTGGTTGCGTTGGGGTTCGATCATTCGATCTTCCTGAACTTATGCATGCTACTTGCCATCAATGACAACCATTCGATGTTTGTTAAATATTTTCCATTCGCTGTCTGTTATTGCCATTCGCTGTCTGTTATTTATTTGCCAACATTTTAAGTCTCCAACGATGATCAAGTTGTGAAAATCAAGTATCCCCTTGGCTTCTAAGGTCTCCCAAAATGGTTGACAATCATTACAAGGCCCATAAATGTTGAGTAAAGTATAACTCTTGTTAGTGATACAACTGGTGTCAGTCAATAGTATTCCTCCATAGTAGAAATAAGGAATAAAGTCAAATAGATCTGGATTCCAGGCAACTGCTAATCCTCTAGAAGTGCCAAGGGAGTTGACTGTGCAAGTGTGCCAGCTCGGGAGAAAGAGGTTAAGGAAAGATCTGGCTTTTATGCTGTCTACTAGAGTTTCCTGTAGGAAAATGATATCAGGTGTGATGTTCAAAAGTAGTCTTCTGAAAGAGGAAGCTTTTAGGTGGCCCCCCCCACCCCTCTGATGTTGAGGGAGAGCAAGATCATGATTTTTCTCTTGCTAGGGCTTTCATGCCTCTAAGCACCCCATTGTCAGAAGTGTTCATGGTGTCTCCAGAATGTGTGGCTGGAATTCCCTCCCGTCGATGAGCACAACAAATTTTGATTGGTGAGTGCTTGTATCCATGACCTCTAAGCCAAGTAAAATCTTTATCCTGTGTAGCAGTAGTGTTCTCAACAGTTCTCTGTCTGGCTCCTATCTCAGGAAGATGTAGGGAGGTACCTCTAAAGGTTAGAACGAGTGTGGGTGACATAATTTCTTTATAGGAAGGGAGAAGTGAGTTTAAGATGTCTCCAAGTGTGTTTTCTCCTGAATTTGTTTCACTCAGTCCCGGAAGGAGGGAGGGTGTCTCATGTTCATGGACCTATTCTCTAGGATTCTCTGTCATCTGAAAGTGTGTGTGGTTATGAGGTGTGGTTCGAGTGTATTCTCTAGCTCCTAAAATATGGTTCAAAGGTGTAATGTAGTCAGGAGTAGTCAAGGGAGTAGTGTAGTTAGAGGAGGTCAAGGGAAGCATTGTTCCTTTAGAGGTGGAGGCAATCTAATCAAGGGGAAGTGGGAAAGAGAGTGGTGAGGTCGGGCATAAATTCTATGTAGGGTGGGCAGAGATGTGGGGAGTTGAAGTCTAAGCGCAGAGTGGGGGAAAAGTGTCATGTTGATTGTGGGTAGATGGATATGCAAGTGGAGAGATCGGACAAATAGTCTATGCAGTGGTGTGGGAGGGTAAAAACTGTGTGTGAGTTGGCGACGGAGTAATTTGAACACTGGTCAAGTTCTCACCAGCATGGATTGTTGATGGAAGTGTGGGAGATGGGATGGTTCCAGTGGGTATAGAAAGATTTCTTTAGAGGCTATGATGGCTAGAAGTGGCTAGTGGAGGAGATCGGGTCTCAGGTGGAGAGGAGACCAATCCCAAGTTGATCAGGGGAATGTTGTCAATAAATTCAAGCTCTAGTGTGGTGAGAGAGGAATACAAGGTTGGGAAAATAATTTTGAGCTTACTAGATATAGAGTCCAGATATGGAACAGAGCTGTCATCTGGTATGTCGGGATAATGTAGATGGTTGAATGTTGGAGGAGAGTCCATATTTGTAGAGATCTCAAGCATGGTTTCCTCAGAGGTTTCCTCTTCAGCTTTTATAGTGCATGTCTTCCTCAGATGGCTCGTCTGTCTGCAGTGGGTACATCTGAATGGTATACCAAGATAATCTAACTTCTGTCATGCAATGTGTCCTCTCCAATCTATGTCCAGTGTTTCATAAAGTCCATCATGTATATCTATTTCGACTAGTAGGGTGGAGAGAGTTAATATGAAAAACACATATATTATAAGGGTGGCGGTGCGGGGAGTTAATATGAAAAACACATATAATATATGTGTTTTTCATATTAACTCACCCCACCCACACTGTATGTGTTTTTCATATTAACTATCCCCACTCGCACCCTCATATGAGGGTGAGAGTTGGGGGAGTTAATATGCAAAACACATATATTATATTTGTCTTGCATATTAACTCCCTTCATGTGTTTTTCATATTAAATTCCCATGCGTGGGAGTGGGGGGATTTAATATGAAAAACACATATAATATATGTCTTTTGCATATTAACTCCCCCCACACTCATTTGAGGGTGAGATATGTGTTTTTCATATTAACTCCCTCCATGTGTTTTTCATATTAAACATAGTTACCCACTTAACGAGAACTCTACATAGTTATTGTTTTTTGGGGGGTCCAATTTTTTACCCCGTTTGTAAAAATGGTGCTACCAGTAGCACCACCCCTCCGTTTTTAGGTGGTTTTCGATATTTTTAATTTTTCGATCCACAATGTTTCCACATTATTTGTTAAATGTTTATTTTTCATCTATTTTCAATTTTTTCTAATTTTGTTTTATTCAACAATATTTTTAGTCATTTTTCATGCTTCTTTCAATCTTAAAAACATTTTTTACCATTTACTTTTTTGAAGTTACGATTTTTCATATAATTTTGTCTCCTTAATTAATTTATTGTTCCATACTTTTTAAATATAGTGAAAAACATCATTTTTAACAGATTGTTTACCTTTACTTCAACACATCGAAAAAAATGGTAGTTAAATAGCATTATTTTTTAATATTTAGAAAAAAAAATACACATTTTATGGCCATATATAATAAAAAAAACCTATACATTTTGGTACATATTCCTTAAAATAACATGTCAAATAAAACATTTTTATGGACATAATTGAACAAAAAAAGTCAAAATTTTAATTAAACTTTATTATTTTCTTTTATATTTTTATACATTTGAAGTAAAAAATAACATTTAATAAAAATTTCCAATGTATAGTGATTCACATGCAAATAAAACGAGAAAAAAAAAAACAATAAAAAGATTCATCACAAAACAACAATAGATACATCTTTATTCTTATTTTAAAATCTGAAAGTCAAAACATTACAATTATATCTCATCAAAAATTTGCAAAATTGAGCATCGTCTTCAAAGGCATCTTTAAACTAACCAACAATATCATATATCCTAAATTCATCATTCTCTACAGACACATTATCATCTTCTTCAACGTCATTTTGTGCTCCCATTGTGTCAATTTGTTCTTCCATTGGTTCTTTGATATCTGCAAGTTTTCCAAAGTGATCCTTTCCAATCATTCCTCCTAGTGGTAATTGGGGTTTCTTTGAAAAATTTTCCACCTTTGATTCACTAAAATCTCCTTTCCTCAAGCCAAATTATTTCATTTCATCTGAAAGAACTAGAATAACATTAATTCTTTGTTGAATAAAACTGCACTACATTGGGTCACTTTCAATGGCTATGCAATTCATTCATTTATGTAGGCAACATGCTAATGTTGTACCTAATCACCAAATACAAAATAAATAATAAAGTTAGATACCATAAAAAGACATAAATTAAAAATAATATAAGATTGAAGTATGATTTCATAAATATTAGATCATAATTCTTACCTGAACCCGTGAACAAATCCAAAACCCAATCTCCTTCATTTGAAAATGTATTTATAAGATAATTAATTAATGCTTGTGGTTTTTGATAAATTTTAACCATCTCTCCTTTCAAATATTTTTCTTCATATGTTAGATTTCTAACCACAACATTGTATACCAATATACTAGTAGGAGTCTCTCCATCCCTTGCATTGACAAGAATATAATTATAAGAATCATCTTTTGTCTAGGTTGCAAGATGTATACTCTCAAAATCACGTTTAAATGATTCTCTATTGGAGCTTTGAATATTAGGCTTGTGCATGTAGCATAAATAAGTGCAAATTCAATTAACTTGTGAATCAATAAAATTGTTTTCTAATATTAATTGCTAAACATACACTTTCAATATCTTACCAAATAAATTGCATCATTGTCTTTTCTTTCCCCTTGAAGCTTGATTGTACTCATCCTTGTTGTGTGTCTAAATGAAATACTAGAAATCTCCAAAATGGTGATGTTGTAACTTCTGTAAATCCCATAACCACTTTATTGAAAGCTTGGTAAGTATAAGGCTCAATGTCATATCCAATGTTTTGGATATTATAACCATGAGGGATATTCGCAATAACTAGGGAGTATTATTTTTTACGGACAATATTTGCAAGTTGTTCACAATCACCTAATATCACTTTATATTGAACAGTGTTGAGCCCATTCCAAATGTAGTGATAAAGGGTGTCAACAAGTTGAAAATTTTGAACACATCTCCTTCTTTATCTTTCAAACTTGGCTTTTTGAATAAAACTTTTGAAAGTTTCAGGTACTCCATTTGCATTATTCTTTGGAATATTTAATGAAACAAACAAATATATAGTTATATATCTATAACTATTAAAATAAAAATAAATTAACTTACAAACGAATTATATGAATGTAATAAATCAACATACATTTTTTAATGCAACAAAAAATTGTTTCAATATTGTTGAACAACTTGAATCTATATAGTTGAGTTTAACATCATTCGAACTTTCTTCATTCAACATCTTGACCATTTCTTCTTGTATTCTCATATACACCTTATGACTAAATAAAACAAAAATAATGTTAAACTGAAAAAATTAATTTTCTTGTCCTAACATAAATAAAAATAACTCAACAAGCTTACTTTTTAAATTTATCACACATTTCTTCCATTGAAAATTCTCCCAACCTAACATGTGATAATATAGTTATGATAAGTTTATCATCCTTCACTCCTTGTATTGATCTCCAAGGTGTTATAGTCATATCATCTGAAAGATTTTTTATGTCAGGACTTGTCTTGTGCCACATATCAATGGTTTAGCCTTCTTAACTCTCTAATTTTTTATACTAATATTTTCCCATAGGGTGAAGATCTCATCTATCAAATCCCATACCTGTCCAGTTCTAAATCCCATTTGAAAATAGATATCCACAACTCTAAATATATCACTTCCTTTGAAAAAAAAATTCTTTTGTATTTTCATCATCAAGTGGGAATCCTATTTCCATACAACATTGCTTCTGAAACTTGACATCAACATTTGATATCTCCCCATAACATATTTTAGAAAATTCATTATGGATAAATCTCACCCTTTGAATGAAATTCATAGACATTGTGTACTCATTGTCTGTGTTATGATCCCATGCCAGTAACTTTTCTTCTAAATCTGTCAAATCGACATAAATTATGCATTTAATTTCTTAAAAAAAGGATTATTGGGATATTCTTGCATCAATTCTCTTCCAGCCTTTGCAGAATGATTTCCTACAATAACATAATATTTGTAGTCAAAACATTTTGATCTATCAAATTCTCCCCTCGTAGGAACTTCCATTGGGTCAACAAGAACTAGGTATTCAACCACATGTGCATATGGATTGTACCTAATCAATGCTTTCAAATTGTGAATATGCAAGTGATGCGGTTTTCTAATTTGATATTTTTATTTCCCTTCTATGGGTTTTTAAAGTTCTTTCACATTCAACTAAAATATGTGGCCATCATCAACTAAGTTTTTCGTCATCATTCTATTTCGAATGGCATTTTATGTTGTTTTCATAATACCATCCTCTAGATCAACATCTGGTGTTATTATTTCTCTCCTACCTTTAGGAATTTCACTCTAATACTTTGAGCTAACGATAGCTTCTTGAACATTATCAACATTTGTTTTCTTCCTCTTATGATTTAAATGTGTTTCATCTAAATCAATGATTTTTTCATAATCAATAGGAATAGACTCATCATCAACCATCTCTCTTTTGCGTTTATCTTGTTTATTTTTTTTGCGAGAATGAGTGATAAACTCATTAGGACCAATATCAACAAAATATTCATTTGGAGTTTCCTCAATTTCAAATGTAACCCTTTTAGGATTTCTAGAATGAGATTTTTCTTTCTTCTTTCATGTTCTTCTCCGTCTACTCTTGCAGTTTCAACCTCCATTACTTTTTGTTTCTTTTTCCTTCCTTCCTCTATCTTTTCAATATGAAAAGAATTGATGATATCCATGATATTATTCTTTGTAGAGTAAATCCCCACTAACATATGTGAAAGTCATTCAGCAAAATCATGTAAAAATAAAATATAACATTTTCATGTTAAATAAAATTAAACCATTACCACAATACTAAAAATAATAAATGACACAAAAATAGAAATAAAAAACTTGCATTGTCTTTCTCAATGTCATCAATGATGGATGCACATGATTCTGAAAAAAAATCATTCTTGTTATAATTTCTCAATTTGAAACAATATATAAACTTGATATAAGTTATGCCTTGTTTGACAAGTGCACAAACAATATATGTGGCTAGCACCAAACATATATCTTATAACAAGCCAAGTGCCTGGTAATTTCCTTGCACATGTTCTAATTTGGCACAATACAAATATATATGATCTCTATTTTTGGCTTGCTTGTCTTTAACAAACCAAGAATATTCCAGTTTGTTTTCACCTTCCATAGATTTCCACTCTCTAACATTCTTCATTCCCTTGATAGCTCAGGTGTTATGCTATCATTTTGTTGCCTAACATTCATGGAGGTTCCAGTTCCATTTTTGGATTCCATTATTGCAGTTTGTGATCCATATATATTCATAGATAATCTCTTTCCTGCCATTTTCCTATAAAATAAAATAAAAAAAATTAGTCATTTTACATTATAATAAACTACAAAAAAACATTAAATATAAGAACTAATTTAAAAAAAATAAAATAAAAAAAAATTGACCCATGAAGTTATCTGGCTTATGCCAGGACCGTTCCTTGGCCATGGGGGGCTAGGGTGATGCTGGGAATTTCCCCAGCCCCCATGGCTAAGCCCTAGGTGGGATTGTTCCTTAGTCGCAGGGGGGCTGGGGCGATGCCCGAAATCTCCCTAACCCAGCCAACCCTGTGGCCAAGTCATGGGCATAGGACCGTACCTTAGTCGCGAGGGGGTTGGGACGATGTTGAGCATCGCCCCAGTCCCCACGGCCAATCCCCGAACATTTCCCAATAACCACCATGGGCCAAAACTAAAAAAATTTAAGTTAAAAACAATAAAAAAGCTAAATATTTTTACAAAACTATACCTAAATTTGACTTCTTTTTTTTTCAAAAAATCTTAAGGATTTTGTTAATTTTTTTTTTGAAAAAAGTCTTAATTTTTTTTTTAAATGGGCTTTTTTTAGAAAAAAATTAGAAAACATCTAAACAAATTGATTTTTTAATTTTCGCATGAAAAATTATTATGTGATTCAAAGATAATCTTATAATTGTTGTTTTGGTAAATGGTAAGAATTTAAAAAATAACTAACCTTTGAATTGCTAGATTCTCCTCGGATGTCTTCTCGATGTTTCTCTATTGTAGCTTGCTCCAAATCCTTTAACGAATATTGCTCAAGATATCACACAATGTAAAAAGATAAAACAAGACTGTGTATGTATAACACATATGATATAAATTATTGTTAGTATAACTAATGTGGGATAAATAAAAATTAGGTATAATGTCTACATATATACCTAAAATTATATGGATCATCAATATCTTTAGTGAATGTGGGATAAATAAATAAACATGAGAAATATTGTATTTAACACGTAAATAACGAAATAAAAGAGTAAAAGTTGTTTTTAATTTTTAAGGGAAAATAAGAGAAACAATTAAGCAAAATTTTGGAGGGAAAATTTGAGGGGGTGTTACACATCAAAATCACTCATTGCAATGATGGCTAATGTCGTCACTACAAATATTGAAAGTGTCGCATATTGGTCGCAAGTGTCACAAACATTATCTTGTCTATGTCGTCTCTCTAACGACATCGTAAAGACACTTAAGACACCTCAAAGACTAATCTTAAAGAAGAGAAATCAATTGGCAAGGAGTACAAGCCTTTTGCCACTGAAAAAGCCACTCAGAAGTCAAATTTGGAAGGGATTGCTCCCCTACATACTGTCAAGGAGCATTGGCACTCTGTACCCTCTTCTAGGGGAGCGTTCCAATGCTCGGTGTCCATTTTTTAGGGAGCGCTGGCCTTTTTCGGGCGAAATTTGGTTCGTTGGAGGAAATCAAGGAAGAATCCCCTCAATATCTGAAGGTGGTTGGATTCGAATCTGGGGTCAAGGCATGATCTTAGGAGAGATCCACAATTGAAGGAGAGGAATCCTCAACTTATCCCAAAGATCTCTCAAGTGGTTAGGTCTCTCCAAGACTATATAAGGAGGCCTCCTCATGGTGAAAGCATGGATGGAGATTGAGAATTACACCAAACTTATGATCCCATAAGTGAGATGCCATTGAAGCATAATCAGTGTATATTACTTGAGAAAAGGGGTTGGAAAAGGAGAGCTGGAAGAAGCTGTTGCACCTTCATCAGAGGATTGTAAGTACTCTTCATTTGTTCTCATTAATATACATACATGCTTGGCCTATTTTTTTCAAGTTTATGTTTGTTCTACATTAACTTGTCTTTAGTAGATAGATCCGTATTTGAGCTAATCTCAGTAGAATAGAAAGCTTGTTGTATCTTTGTTTGTTCTAAAGGACCTATCGAGGAGCTTGATATTGAATCTCAACTTGAACTTTGCGAGGACAAGCATCATTAACAAGGTACACATATTTTCTTCTTCATGTTTGTATATTAGCTTAATTAGATCTAAAAGGATGTCAGTGACCAATGATAGCACCCTTTCTGTCTTAGTTTTAGGGGTCTAGATACCAAGAGGGAATCCGCTTGTCCGTAGGAGGATTCACCTGTAACAGAAATTGGCGACTCGACTGGGGAGGCGCTTTGATTTTTGATTCCTTTCCTAGGCCTTGTATTGGTCTTTGCTCATTCTTTGACCTTTCTCCACATCGTGTTTCTGATTCTTAGATCTGATTGATTGCCTCTTCCTATCATCATACTCACCCTAATTGACTGAGTTTGCTTGGAATTTTGACTTTCTGGGTATTTTTTTGAGTTTTGAGAGCCCAACTCTCCCCTTCCCTTTCTATCAAAGCACTAGTGCTCCCTGTTCGCCTTACACAGAGCGTTTGAATGCTCTGGTGCCCTTTACACCAGAGCGTTGCCCCTTTTCTGTGAGAAATTTTTCAGGATTTTCACTCTCTGTATTCATTTCTTGATTTTGGCATTGGATCAGGAGTTTTTAAGTCTAAGTTTATCTTGGTCTTGGCCTTCAACACCCTGTTTTCTAAGAATTGATCCTCTTTTGTTTGGAATTTTGAAATTTTATTTCCTTTCTTTGAAGTCACTCTTTGTCTTTGTTGATTTAGGGTTAACTTGTTGTTTTCTTCTCATTTATCTGACTGAGTAGAAGCCTTCGTGAGGAGATTCAAATATCTATGCACCTTTCCATTTGATCTTTGAGGTCATCTTGTCCAAGCCTTTTTCAATCTTTTTGAGCTTTTGGTTTTCGTTTTGCAAATTTTTGTCATCTTTGTCTTTCTTGTTTTATCACAATGAGAGTGCATTGTTTATGTGTAATTTTTTTCTGATTGTCTGAACCTTGTTGACTTTGCAAACTAGATGACATAGGAAGTTTTATATCAGATTGATTATCATTCACTCATAAAGCAAAAGGATACTTTTTATGATTGTTTTTGGATGTTAGAAAGAAATTTTCTGAGTTTTAGCATTACCTTGGATTTGACTGAGAAACAAATTGATTGAGGATTTTGCATCTTACTATTTGACAGTGAAAAGAACATCTTTCTCTTTCCCTTAAATAGGCATTCATTGAAAGAAAAGACTGCTTATCATTTCTTATGCATTTTTTTTTGGATTTGAGTCATAATACCATCAGTTTCATTGTCATACACCCTTTGAGTAAAGAACAGCTGAAAAATTAACGCTAATTAAAATTTACATAGAACATTTTGTTTTTAGAATCATCCACCAACATTAGACTAGGATTAGCACTTTGGATTAGGCAGTGGGTACAACTCTCCAAAGTATTCAAAACAAACATTAGCATCTTGCGGTAGAGAGAGAAAAATCCAATTGTCATATAGGCTTTCTGGGATCCCCCTCTCACACAGGGGTTACGCACGAGGTCGCATTTGGGAGAATTACAAAGATTATCCCTCCGTGGTTCAACTTTTTGTAGTGGGCAAATCATATATTGAGGTTTATTCTTGAGGCTCAGCTGGTTTCATTTGGTCTCGGTGCTTTGTAAACTCCAAATCCATTCGGGGTCCTCTGGAGTTCTACCGGTCCACTTGTCCTCAGTTCTCTCAAAGGATTTAGGACTTGTTATCCTGCTCATACATTCAGACCGGACTGTCGATTGTACCCACCCAGGGGATGACTGAGAGTTGGTGTCCTTAGTTGACATAATCTTTAGGTACTTACATGAGGTGACAGTGAAGGGAAGTCTCACTGTACCTGGAATAAACATTGGTCAAACTCACTCGGGCTCCTTGGAGGGTAAATCCACAATTTCTACATGGAAGATTGCACCAAGGTGAAAGTTCGTTAAGAAGGTCACCATTGTAACTGTTATACCATATCCTAGCCCCTTCTTGACTTGATCACGCGATGTTGGATTTCATCACCAACTAGTTTGATCATCGAGATAAGTTTTGTTTGCTTGGTCTAATTCCTAGATTTCATTAGTGTATGTTGTTTCTTTGTCATTAGTTGGCCATAGATTGTTTTCATTGAATTTTTGGTTCCACCAACATCGACCCTCCATGTCGTTCGCATAGGGTACAGGGAGTTACCCTAGAAAATATGGAAGAATCTACCCCTTTACCCCCTCATTCAATGGAGGGCTCTCCTCAACAGAGCAAGGTCCACGACGTTATGACCTCACAGGAGGAAGTTTCCACCTCTTTAGAGAATTTTCGACTTGTTACAGATCCTATGGAGGGTTTCTGCATTCCTACGGGATGTGAAAGGCGTTTTCTCCAAATGAATTCATCCGGAGAACTTGTTGTCATTGATCCTTTTGAAATTCTGACTGGGTTTCTTTCAAGCCCGCAAATGAGAGACCCACTTTGGACTGATATAATTCGAAGCCCACCTCGCACGGTGCGAGAACTTTACATATTAGGAATAGGTGTTAATATACCTGTCATATCCCAATTACCCGAGACATTTGTTACCTATACCATACCTTTAGATCACTTTACTGGTACAACCGTTAGTTCCATCATACCGTCTGTTGGTCCGAACATGCAATCTGTTGGTCCAAGTTCCACTATTTCTCTCCAGATGGCCCATTCCACGATGGTCCCTCACGTTGTGACTATTCCCACCGGTAATGTGATAGTTAGCCAAGCTCCCATTGGTACACCACTTTCATCTAGGCCTTCTTCTTCACTTCCCCTTCGGTACAGAGCACTCAATCCTTATGTTGTTAATACTACCCAGGTTATACCCGGAAGCTTCATACCTTTACAACAACCTGGAGGAACTAGTCTTGGTGGCTCTAATCCATCAAGTGGCACTGGTCAGTCATTTACGTCTAGTTTCCAAATTCCAGGGACTCAACCTCATGCTAGGGGGAAACCTCCTTTCGGAGGGTAACCTCCGTTCGGGGGGCAACCTCCTTTCGGAGGGCAACCTCTGTTTGGGGGAAAACCTTCATTTGGAGGGAAACCTCATGCTTGGGGGAAGCCTCAAACTGGAGCCCATCATCAACCTTCTGGACAGAATGCGTCTACAATGCCCAATCCTTGGCACACTCCTTTTTTGGGAAATCCATTATTCCCTTGGGGGAAAAAGCCTCAAGGACAACAACAACCTTATCCTCCTTATGGACAAAATGTCTATCCACTTTATGGACAAACCCATCAACCAAATTATAATCCTCATAACCCATCAGGTTATCCTCCGCTCCCACATGTTTCTCAACCCTCTTTGAATCCTCTCTACTCTTGTCAGCAACAACGTATGCAAGAGGACCTACTGGTTACAGTTATCCACCTAATCCATTTTATGGTCCTACTAGTGTTCCTATGCCACACCAGTATCACCCTCAGGTTAACCGACAACTACCGTTCCTTGCTACTTTGGATCTCCCATACTTGTCTCGGTTGACCAATGATCCTATACGTCATTATCCTTTCTAGCTAGTGATTCCAGCTAAACTATCTTCTGATATTCCAAAATTTGACGGTAAACTTGGAGAAGACCCAAATAACCATGTGATAGCTTTCCATTTATGGTGTTAATCGAACTCATTAATGGACGACTCTATCCGTTTACATCTTTTCCAGCGAACACTTACGGGCTCAGCAACCAAGTGGTATATAGAACTTCCACGTGGTTCTTTCCAAGATTTTAACTCCCTTGCCATGTCCTTTCTCACGCACTTTCAACTACCCATTCGATATGAGATGGGTACCAAACTCTTGACCTCCCTTCGTTAGACAAACTCCGTGCATATCTATGATCATATTCATGAGTGGAGATGATGATGAAGGTTGATTAAAGCAGTCATTCCTGACCGATTATTGGCAGAATGGTTCACTAAATTACTATTACCCCCGATTTCTCGTGATGTCGCCATGGGTGGTGTAGTCACAGAAGAGGAATCCATTTCCAGGGCATAGTACTTAGAGCTGGTTTACTCACAGTCTGGTACTCTGTATGAGTTAATCCCAAATGCTACCCATGCCACTACTGATCCATCCAAACCTTCATCTTCATCACATGCAGATGGCGTTATTGGCTCCATCAAAACACAATCTTTGTCCTAGTCGAATGGAACAACTAATTGATCTACTCTGGCATCCACCTCCAGTTTGACTGCACCCTCCTCTACCTCCCCCCAAACTCAAATATCTAAGGTGAATGCAGTTCAATCTGCCCCTTCACAACAAACCGGAGGTAAGAAGAAAACAAAGAACAAAACCAAAAATAACAATAATGAACAACCCAAAGCTCAAAACCCGCCACCTGTTAACGAAAATCAACCACAACGGAAGCTGAAATTCCCGTGTCTTATTTGTGGTGACGATCACTACACTCAAGATTGTCCACATCGCGATGAAGTCGCCAAACTTTTCAAAGGGAATTCCCAACCCGCCATGCTTACTCAGCCTTTTCCTCAACAACAATCTATGGTTGCTCAAACCCCCTCTCCAGGGGGAAGTTCCAGTCACCCTTCTCATGATGAATCCTCAACAGGTGCCCATATCTATCTCTTCAATGGGATTGATTTAACCACTCGCTCTACGACTTACGGCACTCCAGTTAAACCTGACAAAGGAAAAGTCACTAACGGTACTTTACCAGATCCATCACCATCCTCCGTTAGTCCTCTGTCAGTTAGTCCTCTGTCTGGACCACTTCAGATTGAGAAAATTGTGTTCGACTCTATCTTATGCCCTCCTAAGAGCACTATCCATAAATCTACCTTTAATCCTAGTTCATGTGCCACCCAGAACTACAACATTGTTGAAGATCTGGCACAAGCACCATGTGCTATGTCTACGTTAGAAGTTCTACAACACTACCCCAGCCAACGTAGAATGCTCTTGGCCACTATTGGCGCTTTTGATCCCGAGTCATCCAACAATATAATGTTTAACCTAGATAATTTCTCACCTCGACTCTCTCATCAACTTGCTTTCCAAGTTGAGGTTGTTGTTCATAATCAACAAATCCACTGCACTATCTTGGATGAGGGAGCCTCTTCTTGTGTCATGTATTTAGCCTGCTGGAAAAGCTCGAAATCGCTTGCACTTAACAAATCCCCAATGATGCTACGTGCATTCGATGGGCGAGGTTTTCACCCCCATGGACTTTTGCAGTCTCTGTCCGTCCAATTGGGTGGAAAATCCATCTTTGTTGATGTCGAGGTGGTCTATGCTCCCATCGATTACAACTTATTGCTTGGAAGAAGTTGGTTCTATGCTATGTTCGTCGTTGCTTCGTTAGTATTTCAATGTGTGCAATTTCCTCATCAAGGTAAAATTATCAATGTCGATTAGTTAGATTTCTATACACCTGACGCTCGCACTCCTACTACCAACAATATTCCCTTTTTGGGAGATCACAAGATCACGTATGAAAGTGTTGGTGTTGGCTTGTTGAAAGACTCTATCCTTATGAGTACCTTCCCTACACCACTTCCACCCACCACACATCATGTGGCCACAATCAATCTGATTTCGACTACGGTTTACTAATTCTTGGAATCATCTGACCCTTGGATTGTACCTAGTCCATTGGAATTTGATGCACTAGGTGACACCATGCCACTTAGTCCAGCCAAAACCCCCTACATTTCCATCCAATCTGCATATCCCTCTTCGGATGACCAACATCTATTGGCACCCGACATCTACTCGATGCCATCGTGGTTAAGTCCTTTGACATTTGCACTCAACTACATTTCCCAAATTTTTCCTTCTGATGAATCAATAATGGAAATGATTAGCATTGATGGTGTACCTTGGGATGCTAGCCATCATCGATCCTCTTTTCTTCCACCTCTCGAAGAAATCCAAGAAGATATACACTCTATCTTCCCCCCTGATGTTGTCCAATTTCCCCAATCACCTATACTTACACAAGATGTTATTTTTGAAGGGAATTTAGGCAACATTACCTCTATAGTCGAAATAGATATTTCAATCAAGGAAGGTATCGTAGAAAATATTAATCTCGGCATTAATTGTACACTCGAGGAAGTGGTTTCCTATACCGCTTTGTTTAAAGAATTTTGCGATGTCTTCACTTGGAGATATGAAGAGATGCCAGGGATCGATCCTTTGATCATTGTGCAAGAGATTAAAACCTACCCAGGTGTAAAACATGGTCGACAGAAACTCCGCCCGGTCCATCCTAAGAAGACCGCAGTTATTAAGGCAGAAGTTGAGAAATTATTGAAATCTGGCTTCATCTATCCTGTCCCTTTGACGGAATGGGTTTCGAACATCGTTCTGGTCACTAAGAAGCAGGTGACCATTCGTGTCTGTGTTGATTATTGGGACCTCAATAGGGAATTTCCAAAAGAGAACTACCCTATGTCCTTTATCAAACAGATCACTAATAATTGAGCTGGTAGCGTAATTTTTTCTTTCATGGATGGTTTCTCAGGGTTTAACCAGATTGACATTTTACTTGTTGATCAGCATAAGACAGCCTTCATCTACCCGTGGGGAACTTTCACCTATCGGAAGCTACCATTTGGCCTTAAAAATGTTGGTGCTACATTCCAGCGAGCCATGTCCTATGCTTTCCACGATATCAAACATATTGTGGAACCTTACCTTGACGACTTACCTGCCCACTCATCCAATCGATCGGACCATTTCGGTCATCTATGAGCTATTTTTCTTCGATGTCGGTTCTATTGCATTCATTTGAACCCACACAAGTGTATTTTTTCTGTCGAATCAGGCCGACTCCTCGGCTTCATTGTTTCCAAGGACGGGATTCGGGTGGATCCCTTAAAAATTAAGGCTATCTTGGCTTTATCTCCACCTAACAATCTGTCACAACTCCAAAGTTTGCAAGGGAAAGCAAACTTTCTTCGTCATTTCATTTGTAACTATGCTAAGATTACAAAAGGATTTATGCACTTGTTACAGAAAGACACCCCTTTCGTTTGGGATGACACTGTTGAACACTCATTTACTGCTCTTAAGCATGCAATAACCAACGCTCCTTTGTTACATCCTCCGAATTACACAAAGGACTATATCCTTTACTTAGCAGCCTCCACTTCCACAATTTCCATGGTGTTAGTTCAAGATGACCCTAACGACAAGGAACACGTGATATATTATTTGATCAAAAGTCTATCTGGTCCAGAGCTCAGATATTCACATGTTGAAAATTTGGCTCTGGTAGCCATCATCGTTGTCCAGAGATTCTGTCACTACATTTTTCTATGCACCACCACGGTTATTGTAGACTCGAACCCCATGTACCACATTTTAACACGTCAAGTTCTTGGGGGTAAATATTTGAAATGGATCGTTATCCTTCAGGAATTCGATCTCGAGTTCACTAAATCCAAAGCTAAAAAAATCCCTGGTGTTTACAGAGCTTATTTGCAACTTTCCCCATGGTGATGAAGATATTGAGCCCATAGATTCTCTTCCAGATGAAACTCTGTTCCTCATTAGCACGTCCAATCCATGGTATGGAGATATTCTTATTTATCTCCAGACCCAACATTTTCAGCTCGATATATCTCGTGAAGAACATCATCGTATCCGCCACCATTCTCGTCATTACCTTATTATTGACGACACTTTATACCGTCGTGGCATTGACACTATCCTATGACGATGTCTAAATCATGAAGAGGCTAAACGCGTGCTCAATGATTGTCACCTTGGATCCTGTGGCGGTCATCTTTCTGGGATGGCTACCGCTCAGAAAATCTTACATGCCGACTACTTTTGGCCCTCAATTTTCAAAGATTGTATTGAAGCAGTCAAAAAATGCCCACCCTACCAAGTTTTTCACAATTATATAATCGTTGTCATCAATTACTTTACAAAATGGATTGAGGCTATGCCTACCTTTTTGAATGATGGTCGCACTGCAGCTCTTTTCATTTTTAACCACATCATCACTCGTTTTGGTGTTCCACACACGATTGTCACTGATCATGGTTCACACTTTAAAAACCAGATGATGAGTGAGTTGCATGCCAAGTTGGGATTTCGCCATGAGAACTCATCCTCATACTATCCTCAAGTGAATGGACAAGTTGAAGCTATGAAAAAAGTCCTTAAAACCATGATCCAACAGATGGTAGGGGCCAACAAGACATCCTAGCATCTACAAATTTTCTGCGCTCTCTAGGCCTACCATACTTCAGTGAAAACTGCTACTAGATTCACTCCTTTCCAGCTAGTATATGGCATAGAATTTGTTTTACCAATCAAGTGAGAAATTCCTTCTTTAAAACTCAAAGTATAACTATTTTCCCACACTTCTGCCGAAGAATAACTTTTCTTACATTTGACTCGGTTGGATGAAACATGTCCTCATGCTGCTCTCGTCAATGAGACATTTCAAAAATGAATCAAGAATCAATACAACAAGTCTGTCCATCCTCGCACTTTTGCAGAAGGAGACCTAGTCCTTGTTTATGACCAGGCTCATGACAAGTTAGGGACGGGTAAGTTAGAACCTCTATGGCATGGTCCTTACATCATGAAACGTGTTCTACATAGAGGCACCTATGAGTTAGTGGACTATGACGAAATCTCCCTGGGTGAGCCTCGAAACAGGCTTTACCTTAAGAAGTACTATTCTTATAACATCTAACATATGTGCTTTGTACACTATTGTATTTTAGTTTGGTGTGTCTTTTTCTTTTGCGTGCTCGAGTTTTTTCCTTAGCCACTTATACTGTGTCTTGTGTTTTCATGCGCAGATGACATCTCCCTTTCCTATCTTTGTCGAGTTTGCATATGGTGCTAGTCGACACACCCAGAACGTTGCTTCTGCAGCTTGGGTCATTTACCACTCTGACGAGTTGGTGAGTTCTAGAGGTATTTGCTTAGGATCGACAACTAATAACATGGAAGAATATCATGTTGTCATCGGACTTTTAACCGAAGCATCCTCCCTAGGCATTTCTCACATAATTGTCAATATGGACTCTCAACTCGTGGTTTGTCAACTCAATCAAATCTATGCTATTCACAATCCTATCCAGCTACGAATCCACCTACGAGTTCATCATCTTGAACGAACGTTTGATTTTATCGAATACCGACACATACCAAGAGAACTCAATCCCATTTCGGATTTGTTAGGAAATTACATTATGGATAGATATCTCGCACATAGATAAGTTTTCCCAAAGGAAATGAATCACATCACATATCATCATGTAAATTAAAACACATCACATAAAATACATCTTCATTTGAAAATCATTTGGCACTATAAAAACTCAGAAATGTATATATATACGGTATGACTGGAAAAGTTTGATTACATCAAAAATGGTACATAGATAGGAAAAATGTGGGTCTTCACACCTATAAACATCATCATACAGACTTTCCAATCATCAGGAAGATCCTAATATCCCTGCATCACATTATGTTGCGAGTAACATATCACTACACGGGCTATTCGCCTCAGTAGAGAGTTAAGACTCTCATACACTCCCATAGTGTGTCTTTGTAGATGTAGTGGCACTTCCCACCTCCTGAGAGGAGGGATACCCATCGTGAGACCTTGGAGGTTTGTTTCAACCTCCAGAAGACCTCCTACCGCTACCCACTGATATACCGCTATCTGAGCATCCCCGCGACGCCCCAGTGCTGGCATCTCTGCTGGATGTATTGCTCCTCTATCTGCATGATGAAACAATACGTCTGTTAAAGACCCTTCTATTTACTCTAAAAATATTATAACATTCAAAAATTAAAAAACACTTGACAAGATCAGTTTGATTTCTTACCTGACACATCCCAAACCTCGCTTTCTGGAAGAACCAAGTCCATGATGCCCCGAAAATCTACTTTGGCGTATGGAAAGTCTTATATCATGATCAATTGGTGTCTCAGCCAAGCAAAGAAATCACTAGTGAATCTGAACTTTGAATCTGGGCCTGGTCTCGGAGACAGGTTGGTCCACCACTCCATACGTGGTTCTCTCATTGGCCGTACTGGTAATGCAATCTGAGGTTGCATCCTAGGGATGCGCTATAAGAAGAAAGAAACCAATAATGAACCATATCTGAACCGCTTCTGCTGCCCTGATCCGCATTTCATAATATGTTCCTTCACGTGGTGAAGAAACCCTGCACTCCAGTTGAATAGTGTTGGCTCTAGACACTACAAACCATAGGCCATCTGTGATCTTGAAACTAGGTGTGCACTCGTACTTCCCACTATTCTCGTAATGGAAAACAGAATGGATCGAAGAGATAAATCCCTGATATCTTTGATCGCAATTCTGCCACCCACTAGCCTCGCTCCTAGGACACAATGGTTTGCCAGATACTCATCCACAGGAGCGGGAAGTACCCATTGTCTGGTTAGAACTATGGGAGACCCTCTTTTTGAGAGACCAGTTATGAAGTACATGTCTTCCAACTCGATGGTAAGAAGTTGGATTCCCATTTGGAATCCTTGTTCCGCAACGTTCCACAACCCAAACATATGCTCAAGAAGAAGGACCTCTTTCTTCATTTTTTGCATTTTGACATATTTGAGGAGACCACAATCCCTCAATGCATCTCTCGATTGAGGAATTTCCAAAGCGGCCACATCATCAAGCTCATGCTTTCTTTCTTTCCACTCAAGCATGATTTTTGCCGAAATCACCTGCATCAACAATCAAATTTTTCATTAAAAATCACTTTTTTTCAGCGATTTTCAAAATTTTTTAAAATGATTGTTTTCTCTATTAAAATACCAATGCCCTCTTTGAATGAACATCAGGGTTCCAACACACCCTTACATTATCCATCAAGCATTTGAAAATTTAAAAAAAAAACTTCTTCACGTT
This sequence comes from Picea sitchensis, assembly GCA_010110895.2. Classification (NCBI taxonomy): domain Eukaryota; kingdom Viridiplantae; phylum Streptophyta; class Pinopsida; order Pinales; family Pinaceae; genus Picea; species Picea sitchensis. The sequence continues at coordinate 21,089 of SNQJ01S0075538.1, forward strand.
TTGAGCGCGCGCTGGTCGTTTTTGGGCATTTTTTCTTGTGGTTTTTGGGCAGCGCCCTCATAGAATCTACATTAGAGCATGGGAACATCCTTAATTTACCAATAAATGTGTTTTCCAAACTATTCTAAACTCACCCATGAATTTTAGATGAGCGTCGAGCGTTTTGGGTGCTTGGGCTGATCCAGGGCATCATTTTTTATAAATATTTATTCCCTTAAATGAAAATGTGAACCATATAAATGAAAAGAAGGGAAGAAGAGCACCAGCTTGGTCTAAACGGAGAGGAAAATGTTTGACCATAGCTTCGGCATCGAGCAAAACAAGATTCACCTCCAAATGGCAAATTCTCCACTGCTATAAATATTGGCACAAATGAAATGTTAAATGACATTTTTTACCCCATTTTACTATTATACATTTCAATTTTTTCCTAAAGATATAGTTTTGGGGTTTTTTAAAATATTTTGGAGGCCTTATTTATCCCCTGGAATGCAGTTTTGACATTATTGACATGTTTCAAAGCACTTTTGTTCATTTTTTATCTTGTCACTTTTATGAGCATAGTCTTAGTTCGTTCTTAAGCTCAAAAATATAAGAACACGTGGGTAAACTTTTATCTCTTTTTCAGACCCGCATGAATAAATGAAAAAGGAACCCCCTGGAGTCTTCTTTAAACTCTTTTCAGACTTTCTAAACGTGAAAAGATTGTCGAGTGATCTTGTTTCCTTTCCCACTAATTAAAAGGTTTGAAAGGGCATCTTTCGAGTGATAATTTATCTCTTTTTCGGCCTCGCAAGACTAACATTAGGACAAAGGACAACATTGGAGTCATTTTTAAGTTGTTTTCATACTCTCTAAATATGAAAAACCATCGAGTTTACCTTCTCTGGACTTGTTAAACAATCATACATTGAAGGGCCCATACGAGACCGAACCCTTACTTCTTCCAGTTCGCTAAACAAAGGAAGAGGGACTTACCGAAGGTGAGTCATACCGAGCATGTGTACCCTCCTCCAGCTCATTAAATTAAAAAAAGGTACTCGTCTATCTGGATGGGGGAAAAATTGAAGGAAGCAAGCCAAGCAGTTTTTGAGAAAATTACCAGTAACTCTTACAGTCGCCCTTGAACACGGCACTTTGTCTTTGTACGCATTTTAATCCACTGAACCTCTACACTGAGCCAATCCTATGAGTTTATTTTACTCCTTTGGTTCACCTGACAAAAGCCACAACATCCACTGCATCATCAAGTTTTGGTCCATGTCACGTTTCTATTGTTGTGCCTCAGTGTTCAAGGGAATTATCTGCCTCGAGAGTTGGCCATCACAAATATCCTGTTTCAATACCCGTGTCATATCATGTTCATTTGATCTACCAATTACATCTCTATGTCCATTTCATGTCGTTGATGGGGGATACATCAAGGCCCTCCTTCGACGAGTCTATTCTTGTTGACTTCAACACATTATCCAGGAACTAGACTTAGAAACCAATTAGTACCTTGGGACCTGCATGCCTTAATGGCAGGCCTCCTCGTGTCCGACAGTGGGTTTACATCATTGACCCCTGATCGGGTGATTCCACAGATGTTTGACTTCATCTCATTCATTCACATTCATCAGAATGTACTAGAGTACCTTAGGAATCATTGACATCAATGGTGATCTCGCTCGCACTTGTTAACGGTTTACCTCATTGACTGGTAATCAAGTGGTTTCTACCATGTTCAACATCAGGACATCTATTCACATGGTTAGATTTGTACTACATTGGGATCAGTAAGAAGACCATGGGTTGAGTTATCACTCTTATATATAGTTTTCCCAGGTTGCGAAGGAGTTCTTTTGAACTATGACACATATACTGTCACATAGATCCACTTTGTATTGGTCGTGGCTATGTCTTGTCGTCTCGTAGATCCACTGTGTATTCTTTGTGGCTATGATAAGTTTAGGTCATTGGAGTATAGATCCATATTGTATCTTCAGTGGCTATACCTTTTATCAATATAATTATGGATCCGCAGTGTATTTAATGGCATCCATACCTAAAAATTCTTTGTCACTTAAGCATAGGTATGCCTTCCTTGGGTTTGAAACATGTCATAATATTTGTTTGATGGTTGTGTGTAGATCTTTTCAACCTCTCTGCGTCTATATCCTTGCTCGAAAAAGTCTACAAAGTACTTCATTCATCATCGTCTTCTGACTTCGCACTTTGGGGGGCAATCTGTTACACATCAAAATCACTCATTGCAATGATGGCTAATGTCGTTGTTACAAATATCACAAGTGCCGCATATTGGTTGCTAGTGTCACAAACATTATATTCTCTATGTCGTCTCTCTAACGACATCGTAAAGACACTTAAGACACCTCAAATACTAATCTTAAAGAAGAGAAATCAATTGACAAGGAGTACAAGCCTTTTTCCACTAAAAAAGCCACTCAAAAGTCAAATTTGGAAGGAAGCGCTCCCCTATATACTGTCAAGGAGCGTTGGCGCTCTGTACCCTCTTCTAGAGGAGCGTTCCAATACTTTTTTTCCCTTTGTTAGGGAGCGCTGGCCTTTTTTGGGAGAAATTTGGTTCGTTGGAGGAAATTGGGGAAGAATCCCCTCAATATCTGAAGGTGGTTGGATTTGAATCTGAGGTTGAGGCATGATCTTAGGGGATATCCACAACTGAAGGAGAGGAATCCTCAACTTATCCCAAATATCTCTCAAGTGGTTAGGTCTCTCCAAGCCTATATAAGGAGGCCTCCTCATGGTGAAAGCATGGATGGAGATTGAGAATTACACCAAACTTATGATCCCATAAGTGAGATTCCATTGAAGCATAATCTGTGTAGATTACTTGAGCAAAGGGGTTGGAAAAGGAGAGTTGGAAGAAGCTGTTGCACCTTCATCAAAGGATTGTAAGTACTCTTCATTTGTTCTCATTAATATACATACATGCTTGGCCTTCTTCTTTCAAGTTTATGTTTGTTCTACATGAACTTGTCTTCAGTAGATAGATCTGTATTTGAGCTAATCTCGGTAGAATAGGAAGCTTGTTGTATCTTTGTTTGTTCTACAAGACCTATCAAGGAGCTTGGGATTGAAGCTCAACTTGGACTTTGCGAGGACAAACGTCGTTAACAAGGTACGCATATTTTCTTCTTCCTCTTCGTATATTAGCTTAATTAGATCTAAAAGGATGTTAGTGACCAATGATTGCACCCTTTCTGTCTTGGTTTTAGGGGTCTAGATACCAAGAGGGAATCCGCTTGTCCACAGGAGGATTCACCTATAACAGGGGGGAATTGTTTTAGGGGGGAGGGGAATTTTGGAGGGAATTTTTTTTTGGCAAAGGGGGGATTTAGAGGGAAAAGATCATTATGAAATTTATAATAATGTCATAAGGAGGGTGAACATTTGTATCATTCTATGTTCTTAGAGAGAAGGGATGGCTTTGTCAGATAAATAAGATTTTATTTCTGAGACATCAACAAATTGTTCGAATACTTCTTCTGTTGGGACTAGGAAATGCGATAGGAATGTTTGTAATGCAAATAAGGCGTCATATTTTCCAGCTAGTCAGAATTTTGATCATAGTGCAAGCAATTTTATTCAACATGTTCCTCATGAAAGTCCTAAATTAAAGGAATTTGAAGGCACTGATGATGAAGAGGAGGAATATGATGGTGATAAATCTATTCAGCAGTTTAATAGTAATGAAAATATTCAAAATGTAGGTCAAAGTGGAGACTATGATCAATGTTTAAATGATTGGGATGAAAATTTTCCTCCAAATGAGGAGTTTCAAGGTACCAATGAAGATTTCCAAGGCACTAATGAATATGATGGAGAATTTCTCTCAAGTGGAAATTTTAAAAGCAGTGAAGATGATTATGACAATCGTGGACAATTTTTCCCGAGTGGGGAAGTTAAAGACAACAATGTTGGTGATGATAAATTTCCTCCTAGTGAGGATTTTGAATGTACTGATGAAGATTTTCATCCAAGTGAGGATTTCCAAGGAACGAATGAGGATGATGATGAATTCCCCCCAAGTGGGGATTTTAAGAGTAATGATGACGATTATGGAAATGTTGGACAGTCTTTCCTAAATGAGGAATTAAAAAAAAAAACAATGTTGGTGATGATGATTTTCCTCCAAGTGAGGATTTTCAACGTACAAATGAGGATAATGAAGATTTTCCTCCAAGTGAGGATTTTCAAGCCAATAATGAGGATGATGAATAATATCTCTCAAGTGGCGATTTTCAAAGTAGTGAAGATGATTACGCCATTAGTGGACACTCTTTTCCGAGTGATAAATTAAAAGGAAACAATGTTGATGTTGATTTTCCTCCAAATGAAGATTTTCAAGATATTGATGAATATTTTCAAGGCACTAAGCAGGATAGTGAAAACTTTCACTCAAGTGAGGATTTTGAAAGAAATGAAGATGACTATGTCAATGGTGGACATTTTCACTCAAGTGGGGATTTTCCTCCAAATGATTATGTTGATGACGATGTTCTCAATCATTCAACTGCAACAAATCAAGGTGATCGACATTCTCTAGTTCAGTACCTGAAAATGTTTTTCTTGATACTCCTTCTGGTGATAAGGAAAATCCTTCTAGTGAGGATGATGAAATAGTGGAGACATTGCAAAGAAATATTGTGTCTAATACCAGGATTAGACCTTTTTATATCAATCCAAATCATTCTAGTTATACAAGGTGTAGGAAATAATTTCTCACTAAATCAATTTCCATAAGTGAATTGATTTCAAGTGAATGTTGTCAAAAGAATTGTTTGAAAAGCATGGACTACATGTATACCTTGAATAAAAGAAAGACATATTTTTCAATGAATAAGAGCATGCAAAATTCATATTTGATGGGGTGCATGATATCCACCAATACAAGATATGATTATCACATTGGGAATATTTTACTTTGTAGAAAGGCTTTCAAAAATATTCACTCAATTGGTAATCTTCGTCTATCAAGAATCCAAACAAGGTTGGAAAAATATCCTTCATTTTATTCAAAGGTACATCATGGATGAGAGAGTGGGCCATTGACAAACACTACATTGTCATGTATTCATGATTTATTTTTCAAACATGGAGAGTGTATGCCATATAGAGACACAATACATATTCCAAATAATTTCTCAAGGAGGGAAATCTACAACTTGTACAAAGGCTATGTTGAAGGTGTTTAAGGAAATGGTAATTTTATTACATATGCATATTTTACAAGAATATGGAAGAAAAAAATCAACAATGTTCGTATTCTTAAGAAGTCAAGGATGGGGATTTGTAGTATATGTGCTACTCTTAAATTAAGAAGAGATAAATCTGAAGGGGCAAAAAGAGGTATGTATTTACTATTTTTTTTTTTTAAATTGAATAGATATCAACTACGAAAACATACGATCAATATTTTCATTTTATGTCGTGCAGATTTTGAATCAACAATCAAGTGAAAAGAAAAATGTGTACAAACATTGAAAGAAGTGTTATTGTGCTCCAAACAAATATATAGGTATGATAGTTGATGACATAGACCAGAAGCAAACACTTCTACCACATTTTGTCTGTATACCCAAAAAATTACAGGAAGAGAATTTCATTCAGTTTCACTTGGTTGGTTGTATGGTTTTCAATGGAAAAATGTTTCCAAGGGTTTACTTCACAGCTCAAAATATTCATAATGATGCAAATCTAACCATCGCCATAATTCATCATGTGCTCACTCACTGGTCTGTAAATCTTTCTTAAGTTCTCTATCTATAGTTGGACAACACTAGTTGTGAAAATAAAAATCAAATTGTGTTTGGATATCTAAGCATGCTTGTTGAAATGAGAATCTTTCAAAAGGTGAAAGTTGGTTTCCTTATTGTTGGATACACTCATGATCATATTGATCAAATATTCAGTCATTTTTCAGTAACATTGAAGAGGAAAAATGTTGGAAGCCTACCATCATTGATTGAATGTATTAAGAAAGCATACATTTCAGAGCCCATTTTCCATATATTAGAAGAAACTATTGACATGCGAAGATTTATTCAAGGATTACATCGTGAAGAAAAATGTATTGAGCAACTTAATGACATTAGCTTCCAACATCAATTTTGTTTCAAAAGAATTGATGGAAAAACAATTATATGGGGAAAGAAATATTCAACTACTATATAATGAGGGCTTTCATCGGGTTTAACATTTTTGAAGTTCTTTCCAGATCGTCCAATATTTGCATCAAAGTTATTATTTTTACAATCAGTTGTTGAAATCCATAATGCACGGAGGTGTAATAGAGATGTAGATTATTCTAAATGCCTGGAAGAAATAAAAAAATCCATTAATGATACATATGAGTACATTGATGTTGTTGATTCTGTTTGGTGAGAGTCTTTTTTCAATAGTCAAAGTGACATAATTTCAAGCTCAACAAATGAAGATACAATGTTGAAAGCTCTATTTCATTGGCCACAAAATATGCCAAATGAATCTGAAGAAACAAACATTGTTGAAGTTCAACAAGAATCTCAAGGTGCTATTGAGTTTACATAAGAAAAGGAAAGATAAATGTATATTGGTTCACGAAGGTCACGTGCACAACATGAAGCCATGGAATAATTTTATAGGAGTTCAGTACAAGATATTAAGGAGGGTAGCATGATTGTAGTTTTAGCGACTGAAGATCCACATGGTTATCCATTCTGGATTGGAAAGGTTATAAAGATTGAGAAAGAAAATGATGATGTTATTGCAATTGAAGTGCATTGGTATGCAACAAGTACACACCCATTCAATGGTGTGTACAATCCAGAGATGGTGGTTGAGAAACATGTCAATAGAAAGAAAAAAAGAAAGGGTCAAAATACAACTCGTCGTTGCAGTGACCTTTTAAAATTAGATGATGTTGACATACGTGTTTATGACTTCAATTTGACAAAGAGAGGAACTCTTCGCTCCAAGACAACATATATTATCAAGAGGTTGTTTCCACAAGAAATAAATGCAAGATGAGAGTCTGTTGAACCTAGTCGTAGATCTAAAAGGAATTTGACATCTGAAATGTTGGGCATGCATGTAGACTCAAATGGTGCATTCATCGACAATAGAGAAGAGTATGGATCATCTACAACTTCATCCAATCAATCATCTGAAGACAATGTAGACTCTGATGGTATTTCAAAAACCACAAGTCAATCTGAATAAGTGTATGAAACATTTTATGCATTTTTTATACATATGATGTTTGTATGGTAACTAGAAATGAACATTGAACATACATATGGTCTTACATGAAGTTATGAATCTTTTTTTATGTTTTATGAATTATATGTTTTTTACTATGGATAATATAATAAAATTTATTATCTCATATGTTTTGAATATGGACAATATAACAATACTTTTAAAAAATAATTTATGTTTCATTCAACGTAACTTGTATTTACCTTTTTTTATTAAAAGTAAAAAAATTATTAAAAAGTGACGTTGAATTTTTAAAGTATATTGTGATATTTTCATGGCATTATGTATTACCTTGTGCTTTGAGTGATAATAATATTTAAAAAGTAAACATTTAAGGGTCGATTTTATGATTTTGTTTACAATAATGATGAGTTTTTTTACCACTTTATAAAAATGTGTCATTTTCATACCCCAATTTCAGAATGGTTGCTACCGGTAGCAATACTTTTCAATTTGATGGTTGATTTTGAGGTTTTGGTTTTAATCGTACCAAGTGCTAAAAATACGATTTCAAAATATTTAAAATTTTAACGTTCTGAAAAGAAAAAAAAATTCAAAAACATTTTTTTTTAGGTGTTGATTTTAAGGTTTTTCTGAGCTACTGTCCGAGTTTTGAAGGCCATGTTTAAAAACTGTTGTAATTTTGACCCCGTTTAAAAAAATGGTGCTACCGATAGCACCACTTTTTGATTTGGGGGTTGATTTTGATGTTTTTTTATGCAAAAATATTGGTTTTTTGAGCCAGAGTTCTCGTTTTGAGGTCACAATTCTCATTAAGTCAGTAAATTTGTTATTAACTTCCCATGGGAGGAGTTAACGTGCAAAACACATATTTGTGGGAGGAGTTAATATGAAAAACAAATATAATAACTCCCTTGATCCCCACTATATGTGGTTTTCATATTAACTCTCCCCTCATACCCTCATACATGTATTCAAAGAGGTTCGATAAATAAATTTTAACTTTTGAGAAATATAAAAAAAAATCGGAGTACTCTTTAATATCCCACTAGCTAATATATGTGTTTTGCATATTAACTCCCCCCACCCTCATCACCTTCATATCTCATACCAAGGGGATGAAATATGTATTTTAATATATCTATGAAGATATGTAGTGAGAGATTTGTATTTTAATTTCCCTATAAATATCTATAAATGGGTTTTAGAAGGAAGATGTAGGTGGAAGCCTTATGAGTGTAAGTTTGGCTTTAGCAAGAAAAATTATAATAGTTTTTGAATGAACATAAAGAAAAGACTAAGGATGATAAATATTATATTGAATGAAAAGTGGATGATATATTGGAACCAAAATACTATAGGTATAAACAAAAAGAGTTTTCACAAACAAACTTGGTACCTAGTATATGAAGTACAAATAAGGGAGATTTCTACTTAAAGTTTTTGGTGGGGAGAATGCTACACAAATGTCATCTGTCTTCAGGAGTTTCTCTGAGACCCCTTTGATGTAAGGGAATCATCTTAAACGGATTATCATTGTATCAATTCTTTTTAAAAGTTTGAGTCAAATGATCCAATTATTGTTGCACATGCTCTTTGTCTCAGATTCTTAAAATCTCAAGTCTGAAGGGTGTTGACCACTCCTAGTTTTTTGGGAAGGAAGATGGTGGGAGTGAGCATGTGAGATTCTTAAGAAATAGACACTCATTAAAGATGTTCGGTTGGAAACAGGGCAGAAACCTGAATGAACACACTACCTTCCTATCCCTTTCATTCAAGTAAAGGTTGTGGTAGCGTAAATTAAATTTTCGTAGAACATAGGTTTGTGCTTAGACAGGGCTTGGTTCTTGTGGCACATAGGGAGGGAGGGAGGGAGGCAGGGAGCTTACATTCTTTCCGTAATTTGTTTCTTCTAAACAACATAACTTGAGGCCAACACTCTAGAAGTAATGAGAGAGTGTGTGCCCTAATGCAACTTTAAAAATACCATTGGTCCCACCACACCAGGAAAGGAAAATGGAGGAAGTTTAAAGGTCATATTGCCTTTGTTACCAGAGTGCATATCTGATCTTGAAATCCAAGCCTTTAGGTAGGTTCCTAATTGCAATAATTAGGGTGAAGAAAAGAGGAGTGAGGTATTTCTGCTAGGAAGGGAAACATGTCAAGATTAGGTGTTGTTAGTGTGCTTATAGAAAAATTGACTTCTATGGTTGTTGACAAGCTGTTCGAAGAGGTATTGTTGGTTATTAGTTTCAAGGAGGATTTTAAATTCATTTGTGATGAGATTGTTTCAATTAAATTTCTGTTCGATGAAGTTAAAGAGAATGCGTACTCCAATTCAATGTCCAATTGGCTTGATAAACTTGAGGATTTTCTAATCGATGTTGTGGACATAGTTGATAAATGCAGAGTGACTACCAGGTTTAATAATCCGATCTTCCGTTACAACCCAATCTTCTGCTATCAGATGGGCAGTAGGATTAGGATATTAAAGATGAAAATCAACGACATACACCATAGTGCTAAGTATCTCAAATATCTTACATCCTTTCTCAATGTGCATCCAAGTAATTCAGAAGACAATAGGGAAAGATCTACTGCTCTTCTTTTTAAGCAATCTGAATATGAGACTATTGGAATAGAACATGATAGTGTTGTGATTGCAGAAAATATATTGGAAGAATACCTTCGAGTCATTGCCATTGTGGGCATGGGAGGGCTAGGGAAAACTCTTCTCATTCAACACACCATACATTTGTTACAACATGTGGTCAGGATAGACAGGCTCCATAAGCGTTTCCAGCATGTGGTTTGGATGGCAGTATCTCAAAAATTCGTGGTTAAAAAATTGCTTTTTGAGATGGCGAGGTAGATCAAACTTCCATATGATCAAAATCAAGATCTGACTATAGAGGAGATTAGAGGCAACATTCATCGACATTTAGAAGGAAAAAACTGTCTATTTGTTTTAGATGACCTGTTGGACAGATATTTTTTGCAGAAGATTAGCTTTCCCTCCCAAAGAAAAAATAACATTGTGATTACAACTTGTAATAGAAGAGTTGCAGAGGCTATGCTAGATCATGTGATTCACTAGATGAGTTGTTTATCAAGGGAAAATAGCTAGAAATTGTTTTTCCTTCATGCTTTCCCTAAACATACAAACCACAAACCTCCAACTGAGTTGACTAGCATCACCCACCATATTGTAGACAAATGTTGTAGACTACCATTGGCGATTAAAACAATAGAAGCCTCTATGGACAGAGTTGGGCTGCTTCCTAATGCCTGGAAATCCACCTTCAATCGTCTAAATGAAGAAGAAACCATAAGTGACTGTGTTATGCCCTCTTTGAGGTTAAGTTACGAGGCTTTGTCCTATCATCTCAAGTATTGTTTTCTTTATTGCTCTGCCTTTCCTAAAAGCACTGAAATAAATGCAGAATATATCATCCATGCGTGGATTTCTGAAGGATTTGTTTCTACCAAGGAAGGTGCAAAAGATGAATACGATGTAGCATATTGTTACATAGATGAACTTATTGGTCGATGTCTCGTCAAAGTTTCACGGGTCACTGGAGTATAATATTTCAAAATGCATGATTTATTTCATGATTTAGCTGTTTCCGAATTTCGCAAACAAGCTAAATGTTTGCTAAAATAGGGCGAACCCTTGAAAAAATTGCCACAGTGCTTGGGCTTGTGTAGAATTTCATTGATAAAAAATGATATCTCCATAATCAATGAGGCCATCAAATGTCCAGGGCTCTGCACTTTATTGCTATGGAATAATATCCATCTAACTTTCATCTCCAAAAGTTTTTTCAAGAGTCTCTAATATCTTGCTATATTAGATTTAAGTCAAACTGTGATCAAGACATTGCCAAAATCTATTGGAAATTTAAAGTATTTGAAGTTGCTCAATTTATCCCAGATAAACATCTCCATGCTGCCAAAATCCTTGAGTCGCCTAGAGGGCCTCTAGTTTTTTGATGTTAGTAGTTGCTGGAGTCTAAAAAGGCTTCATTCGGGGATAGGTAAGCACAAATCGATGGTGTATATGAATGTTGATGGGTGTATGCACTTGCATTTAGGAATATCAAAACTCATCTATCTAAAGACATTGAAAGGCACTGCATTTAGAACTGGAAAGGCAATCTATGCCTATGATTTGCAACTAAGGGATCTCAAAGGATTGAGCCATCTGCAACATCTTTCATTAAAGATTGATGATCCTTCATCACAAGGTAATATTACACTTGAGGAGGGGAATTTTGAGGACATTATCAAGATGTGGATCCTCACCATTGAAAATATTAGTTCTTTGCGCCACCTCATCGATCTTCCGAAGGACATGGAAGTCATGGCAGGACTTGAAATAGTTGTTCTCTGTAAATGTGTGTTTCCCAAATGGATCTTCCATCTTCAAAATCTCATGGAACTCGTGTTAGATGGAGACAACAGCTATGGTGCAAATTATAGAGGGCTACAAAGGATTCCAAATTTGAGAAAGCTAGATTTGTTACGAAACGAAAGGTGCATTGAGTTTCCAGACCAGTTCGGAGAACCTATGGCATTTCCGAATCTGGAAAAGCTACTCATAGAAGATTTTAAAGGTTTGGAAAAGTTTCCTCCATGGGATGATGACGCAATGCCGATGTTGAAGTATCTGTCAATCATAAAGTGCAACCATCTGGAAAATATTCCCGAGCGATTGTAGAAGTGTCGGGAATCCCTGAGCAATTGCAGAAGTGTCGGGAATCCTAAGCATGGATCATAAGAGATTCCAAGACATCCTCCAGATCGGCACATATTTTTATTTGGCACATCTTTTTAGAGATTGTTCGTTGAAATTACAAACCAAAGACTACTTTGAGCATATTTGTATATGTTCTACCTTCTGTAAGGGCATGTTAAGGCTATGTAGAGTTTTTAATATCAATTGAAATATTACTAGCACAGCCATATAATTGTGGTCAATGAATGTCGAAAGGCATAATTAGGGTTTAAAATAACTTCTTACATAATTAGGGTTTGAATGCAAAACTATGGATTTTACTTGATCAAATATCTTCATCCTCTTTGTATTAGAACTTGAATATAAGGAATTAAGTTGACATGCAATAGAAGCCTAGGAGGAATAGGGAAACATAATAAAGCAATTGTAAAAGGGTTTAAAATAAAAGTTTTGTATTTTCTCCAAAATTTTAATGGATGTAACCCTCCAATATCAAGCTCTCATATAGCAACTCATTCCAAATATGAGGTAAATTGGGCAAGCACCAGTGACTGCAATCTCCATATTGGTTAGGATGCTTGCAATGCTCGTGCATTAGCTTCATATTTCTGAGAGTATACACAGATGAGAGAGACAAGAAATTTTATGCGGCCGAACCTTGTCCACAGTTTTCATTCCTTTCAGGAAAAGGTTTCACGAAGGACTCCTCCAAGATGAGCTTAGTCTCAAAATAACACTAATGGGTGTCTGTCTTGTTACACTGTTGTGAACTACATTAAAACATTTGTGGCAAACAAAAATTTGAAAAGTGTACATAAACATGAATACAAGCCTTAAATTTAGGAATGGAAACACAACATTGTTCATATTACCTTAAATGCATGGGAGAGAATCCACAAAAGAACACTCTCATTTTTTAGATTGTGATCTATCCAATTCCCCCAAGTTGTCAACCCTTTTTTGAAGGCAACCAATGGATCCAACCAAGGGTGAAGGTAGTTGCCTTCTTGAAAGAATCTTTCTCTATTACAAATATACTATTAGTTGAGTTGCGAATATTTAGAGACTCCAAGCAATCTTTATCTTTAACCTACGAATGAAAAAGAAAATTCAAAACCCATGGAATTGTTTTTTGTCTCTTAATGAAAACACAGACAAATATATACTCTAACATGGTATGGATTGATGAATACTTCTCTAGGAAATGAAAAGGATAAATATTCCGAGACAATAAACAACTTACTGTTAAATCTCAATTCATTCCAAATTTGATGAAAACACTAAACCCTAATGCTTCATGAGGTTAAGTTAATTCTAAGACATTGTTTAAAAATTCATTGGACAACAAATCGTCTAAGTAAAATTCTAAGACATTGTTTAAAAACTCATTGGACAGCAAATCGCCTAAGTAAAATTCATTGGAAAACAAATCGCCTAAGTATTTCCCTGGTGTGATTCTGAAACTCAATGCTCCCTTGCTCAAATAAAAAGGGTGCCCATTTAAAATCCACTGATAAATTGTACACCTGCAACACCATATTGCATTAAATTAAAATCGTTGTAACTTAATTCTATTCTGCCCATAGAAAATTCTTGTAGATAGAAATGTGTGCCTTCGCTATGTATGCAACAAAGATCTTTTTGCCTCCCTGATACTTTCTATCATCAGGAAGTGTGGAAGGCACTATGGAATTTATTAAGTTCACCACTTTTATTTATTCGAGTGGAATTCATTACGGTCTCCACCACTTCCTTGAAACGACAGAATTCATTAAGTTGGCCATGATTTCCATGGAGAATATGAAACGATTGATGTTATCCGAAAGAATTCATTAAACTGGCCACGATTTTTATGGAGAATATGAAAAGATTGTTGCTATCAGTAGGTGTATGGTAGATATGGAAAACTTGGCGAAAATGTAAATCTAATACTGTAAAAAAGAAAAATTTAATACTGAAGTAAATTTTGAATTTCAAGTAATTTTGTTAATCACTCGAACGTGGCAATTAGATTGTCACACAGTAATTTGTTAATCATATTAAGTAAATGTTAAAAAGTAAACAGGTTAAATAATGCATTCAAAAATGCTAAAAAGTTATGAACATGAGATCTCATTCATTGATTTGAAAGAACGACTAAGAATATGCCAACATCTTCAATTGATAACCATACGATTGAAATTTATGGTTAAAAGATCATTAAATGTGCCCATCTCCAATAGGCGTAAAAATCTACTGAGTGTTCAATCTGTCTTAAATTATTTATATTTATGATTAATTTAGCTCCAAACGAATTGGAAAAATCTTCATGGCTAAGCAAGAAAGTGTATTAAATTAGTTTGTATTTATTATTAATTTATCTCTAAATAAACAGTTCACGCCAACTTAATTACTGGTAGTAAATTAGGTGGATTTAATTATCAGAAAAATCTTCATGAAAGTGTGTTGAATTATTGTTACATTTATGATTAATTTAGTTATAATTTAGTAGAAATTAAAGCTCGAAGAGGACAACTTGTTGGAGGTTGAGTGGATGAAGGAGTTAATGTGTCTGTTCACTCTAAGAAAGGGTGTCTATGACCCATGGAATTTGTAATTTTGTTCTTCACCTTGAGTAATAATACACAAACTCTATGTATAGCTCACCCCTTTGTAATTTTCTCCTCAGCGATATAAAAATCCCTTTTAAATGTTGAAATCTGTGAATGACAACAATTTGTGCTTTGGGGTATTTTGGTTATGATTTACAAGAATCTTTGCATACTCTATTGAAGTGTGTTTTCATCTTGTAGAACTCATCCAAAAATTTCTTTTGCCTGTTGGGCATTTTATCCACTACCTGGGCGAATTTTCACCCCCCAGGTGTTTTCATTATTGTTGGGCATTTTTCCTTGTCCACAAGTCATATACAAACCATACTTGGAAATCTAGTGTTGCTTGGGAATTTATTATTTTCCCACGGCTCATATACACGTTTTTCTTATTCGCCAATATCCAAATTCACCCCCTAGATGTTTTCATCTGCTATTGGTTACCCAAATCGCCTTCTAAATGTTTTTATCTATTTTTGGTTACCTAATTCGCCCCTTGAATGTTTTCTTTTCCACTGCATATCAAATTCATCCTCTAGATTTTTTTTCCAAATGTTGGTCAACTCATTATATCAGGTTAATTTTCTCTAAGGGTATTTGATCAACATCACTCGTAGAATGTTCGCTTCTTTCCCTCGGTTCGACTGGGTTTCTCTCGTGGTCGATTTTCCTTCATTTAGTCAATTGGACTTTCATTTGGTTGACTTGACCACTGGAGTAATCAACTAGGTTTTCATTTGGTTGACCCGACCATCAAAGCATTCAACTGGTCTCCCATTCAGCCGACTCAACCATTAGAACAATTAAATGGTTTATGATTCCATCAACTCAACCATCAGAGCATTCAAATGGACACTCATTGGGTTGGCTCGACTTGTGGGTTGTCTATGGGTTTATTATTTTGTCAATTGGACACACAACTAGTCAATCGGTTCATTAGCTAGTCAATTTGTTTATCGACTGGCATATTGCAGGCCTTGTAGCCATTCGAGGAAGGCCAAGATAGAAAAAATAAGTTTATTCTGCAGAAGCATCCTTGTTAGTTAGAAGGATGGGCCCTAGGCCTACAATTTATGGATCAGATGGTATCAGAGTAGGTTCTGAAGGCTTGGAGAACACCTTCATAGTAAACACCCGCAGTCAGTACCAAAACAATGGACAAGCATTGTTACCAAGCCTACAGAGAATCAGAGAACCATCAATGGAAAGGCATCATCCTAAATATTATGACAGGGAAGGCCTGGAGGTTAGATTGGGTCGGATGGAGAAAAGCATTACTACATTGACAAAGTTGGTGACATAACTGCTAGTAATGAAGGGTAAGGAAGAACACTCAACAAAGACTTAGCATGAAGAACACAAGCCTAGACC
>SNQJ01S0075539.1:0-14636 GCA_010110895.2 Picea sitchensis
CTTAGTCTTCTATCAATCTTCTAATGTTCTTGTAGCTTCGACATATGGGTCTCTAGTGTTAAGTAGCTTCAACCTATTCTCCCGTTCTTCAATCAAGTATGCGATCCTTCTAGTCATGAAAACTTTTAACTCTTGTCTCTTCTGCTCCAAAACTTCTTCTTCCTCTTTTCCTCTGTCTTGATCTATTTCAATCCAAGGTTTCCCTAGTAACATGGTAAATGGGGCGTGGTCCTCAATAAATTGAATAATATCAAAATATTCTTCTGTCGAAGTTCCAATGGAATTCATAGATATCTGAGTGAGATTTCCACATAAGTTTACCAATTTTTCTTTGAATAACGCTATTCCTCTTAATGAAGGAATCATAGAAGGCCTTCCTATAGCTTCCCAAATTCTCTCTGTCATGACATTCACCTGTGTTTCCTCATCTAGAACACAATCAATGTCAAAGTCTCATATTCTTGCTTCAAGGCATTCCTTGTCTTTAAAGATCTCTGATAATCTAACATGTCGGTGGTCATTCAAGGTTTCTTTCATCTGTAGCAATACTTTCTCTGATTCTTTCTAGGATTCTGCTATAGCCTTATTTTCTGGATCTGCCTTAGGGTTTTCTTGTCTTATGTTCATACTTTCAATCTTAGCAATCATTCTAGGGAAATCCAACACTTCATGGTTCATAGCTTTGCAACAAAGACAATCAGGTCTTCTCCCAGGGCATGCCTTAGAAAGATGTCTTGGTTTTCTGTAGCTATAACAGAGAGTTAATCCTCTCTTTCTTTTAAATGATCCCCAACTTCTCCAGTACTGTGCGCTAGGATCATAGGAGCTAACTTGAAATAAATTATTTCTAGGATCCTGAATCCATTTGTTAGTCCAAACATTCTTTCTATGCATAAGTATAATATATCTTTCACTATTCTTATCAGATCTACTCATATCAAATCTTCTTTCATCTATTAATACCCTAGTTTTCAAACTAGGACAGACTCTATTAAACATACCTATATCCATACTCTAGAAACAAAAATTCCCACTTATCTTAATTCTACATAGCACAAAGCTTCCAGATCTAAAAATTTTAACTATTCTTACCTTTATCATAGAACAGAGCTTGTAGATATTACCTCTTTTTAATCAAGAATTGCCACTTTTACCCTTCTTAGGGCACAAAGCTTTCGGATCTTACCTCTTTTCTTCAGATCAAACTTCTTTTCCTTAACAGAGAGCTTCCTAGGTCAAGTAGAATGTTGTGCACTAGGGAAACAGATCTACGCTTGGAGCTCTCTCAGTTTCAGGATGTATCTTTTCACAAATCTTCTTCTTTCTCAGTTCCCAGCAATCAAAGTTTCAGGTCTCGACGATGGAACCATTTGTTGGCACAAGGGCATGCCCAGGGTTCAATGCTACAACAAAACACCAACAAATCCCTAACTATCGTCCCTTTCAGCAACACCTGTGAAGCATATGAAGTCTCACCCGAGGTAGAGGCAGGGGTGGTTGCAAGACTCAGGTGTATGCAACCTTAGTTGGGACACAGATCTGTGATTATAATACTTAATAAATCACTTAGCACCATCAGTTCCTCAATATACAATCAATAATCACTTCGCTGATAAAACAGGGCTTCGCAACATTCACACTGATATAACATACTTAAGCACTTAGCATCAATAGATAGGTCATATCTAGCAGATCAAGGACTTGACACATTCATAAAGATCATATCTAACATTCTTATACATAATTAGCACTAAGCATAAGCGTATCTATCTAATAATCTCTAATCACTTAGCAAAATAAGATATAAACACATCCAGACAAGCACAAAGCAAGACAACACAATGTTTACATGGTTCACCCCCACCCTGGGGCTATGTCCACCAACTCTTCTTCTTTATTATCTTCATTCAATAGGTTACAAGCAAAAAACCATCAAAACCCTACTCCGCATAGGATAGAAGATCTGCGCAGCTTGGTAGATCCTTCTTCCTTGCGTTACAGCACAAATCCTTCCACCATCTGTAGGACCACTTGCACTTAGCTCTACAAGTCTCTCACAGTCATGCACAAAGTACTTACAAAACCCTACTTCCACTTAGCATACATGACATAGATTCATGTATCTGCCTATAGATGCCTATACATCTATTTATACATTACAAAATAGGCCTAAGCATGGGTAAACCCATGGGCCGACATCCCAATCCCATTACATAATCCCTTGATCTCCACTTCGTCTTGCACTCCTCCTTCAACAGGCTGTCGAAGTCCCAAAATAGGTCACTATGACCAAGAATCTCCCAAAACTTGGTCAAGGGCCAACACCCTTTCTTGTGTACAATGATCAATAATCTCATATGGTTTGTTCAGTGCAGTTTCATCTTTGATTAGCTCTATGCAACTTCTCAAAAATTCTTTTAGCATGATTGCTTTCTCATTTCATTTTTCCGGTACATCATGATCTCTGACATGAGGTGAAGATGATGTTGATGCTCCCAAATCCTGTCCAACCTCCTCTTTCATTTCCCTATTATATGTCTCCTTTTCTTACTGAGGATCAAAGGTTGGAATGGGTCCTACTAACTTCCTTACCCACTTCTCATCATGCTTCCCTCCATTCGACATATCATCTCATGTTCTAGCTCCTCCACACGTTCTTTGGCTAATATTTTATGCACATTCTGATTTGGATTATGGTTCTGGTTCCCTCTAGCCTGCCATTTCACAACTAGTTGGGGACAATATTCTATCGCATGATCCAGTGATCTACAGTATGTGCATATTGTACATGGATTCGGGCAGTCACGGGCTAAGTTATCGGGTTGATTACAATTATAACATATTATCAGTCCTCTTCCTCCTCTGCCAAAATTTCCTCTCCCTTGACCTCTACAAAAGTTTCCTCTGTTCCCTAGAGTAAAACCTCTATGATTATTATATTTTTGACCCCCTCTGTTTGACGCAACATTATCCTCATGAATCTTGTATATATCTGAAGTACACTCCCTCATCAAATCAAATATGAGACAATCCTTTTCTTCATGTCCAACCAACTTGCAAAAGTGGTAGAAAATTTTCCTTGGTGTACTCTGATAATTCTGCAATAATGGACATTCAATTGGATGATCTCCCCATTTCTTACATATCTCACAATACACTCCTCCTGGTAATGGATTCGGTGCTCCAGTTACCAAATACTACACAAATGATGGACATTTGTCCTTGTGATGGCCTTTAGTCCTACATTTGGTACACCAAACTTTATCTTGTTTCTCCTTCCCTTTTGTAAGTTCTACCAGTTGAATCATCAAAGCATCCAACTGTGTCTGAATTTGTGACATCCCTCCACTGTCTCCTATTGTGGATGATTCCAATTTCATCGCAATTTCCAGTGCCTCAGGATGCAGTGCAACCTTCTATTCAATCAATGGCATGTGAATGTGTGGTAAAAGTCCTGAAATAAACCATTCTTGATACTATTGATCTGAGATATGGAAATTTATCCTTCCCATCAGGTCTTTGAACCTTTGATCGAAGTCCCATACCAATGTTTCTTGCACATGTTTAATATCCTTCAGTTTTGTAATCTATTGTGATTCTAACTTTGGCTCCTTAAAATATTTTAGCAATGCTTGTCTTATCTCAGCTAATGCCCTGTTCTGTCCTATAGGTTTGGTACTCTATAGCTTCATGTACCAGACTATTGCATGGCCTATAAACATTTTCTCCAACTATGTAATCTTCTTCGCCTCATTTTGGACATTCTTAGAGACCCAAATTGTCTCACAGACAAACAAATGTTTTTTTGGGTCCTCTGACCCAACCCCTTGGAAATCAGGCAGTATAAGGGTGTTGTCTACCCACCCCCCCATATTAATTTGTGTATCCCTCCTCTTGGTTATGTCGGTTGACTCTGACTCAGTGCACTGCTTCCATTTGTTTTATTTCTATTACTCTTTCCTCCCTTGCTAACTATAAGTGATTTTGATAAGTCTTCAACTATTATTTTTTATTGTGGTGATGCACATGGGGTTGTGGATTCGACATAGGATCCAGTCTGAGTAGCACTTAATGAATCCTCTATTATAGGAATAGAATAAATCTCCTCTTCCTCTCCTCTTATGTGTGGTATCTCCGAAATTTGGATTATTGCGCAAGGTCCTTTCCCCTCTGGCTCACTATGTGACTATCCTCTCTCATCCCCAGTATTTCACCTCTTGTACCTCCTTCCTCTATGTAGTTCTCCAAGATATTCTTCTTCCTTTGGTATACCTTCTTTGTTTCTTTGTTGTTAGAAAAAAAGGATCATGGAGCAATAAAATAAAAACAAATGCGGAAATAAAACACAGAAGATATGCAATACAATAGAGACACATATATATGTGGTTCGCCTAGTGTGGGCTATGTCCACCAGAGAAATTTCCAAGTCCTTCCTTTTTATTATCCGACAAATTAAGGGATACAACCTACATCACACCCAATGTAACTTCCTCTTATTTCTCTCGCGGTCTCCTCTCTCAGAACACAATATTCACAATGATACATAACCGCAATACATTTCCCTCATAAAATAGGGTTTCCTTCTAGGGAAAAAAAACCTAACATAACTTACACTGCTATAGTTGTGACCTTATAATGAATGGTCCATATTTACTATGAAATTACAATATACATTTACAAGTCAATTTTTCCTTCTGGGGCTTCAGCCCCGAACCCCTGTCAGGGGCCTGCTTTCCCCTGGACCCTGCATAGTGAAATTTTGTGCCCTTTTCCTGGACCAGCACAATAAAAATCAAAAGAAATGCATAATGAAATTTTTTGCCCTTTTCTTGGGCCTCAATACAATCTTGCAAAAATTGGTTCATTCAGAAGGTGGCCCAGTTGATTTGAACCCCTTCAATGCATTTTTCTACAGTTGCAATTAGTGCAACTAGTACTTCATCCTTCCCACATTTGTGAAACAACTTGCAGGCCAACACCTGCATTGAAAACCGAACATTTTTATCACTGATTCTTTTAACATACAATCCCCTTTTTCCCCTGAAAGTCTAGAATTTTTCCTTCATTGTTTATGATAGGGATCTCTCATCTACCTTATCGAACAAAATAGTCAGATCCTCACCGTCCTTTAGAATCCTTTTGATTCACACAATCAAAGAAGTATGAATTGACACTGGGGGGTCAAGCCATAGTGTTCGCCCATGGACGCAACTGAGAAATAAATTCATTGATCATTTTCATGAGTCCCGAGTCACGAACACAAGCATTTATTTCCAGACTATGTTTGAAATGTGGGATCTCCAACAGGTTTAGTATGCCTAAATTTTCCAGTCTAGTTTCCCACACTTGTGTCTACAACACTGTCACTCTTGTTCCCAGTAGGATCTTAGTGTACAAGTATTTTTCCCTGGCCAGATCCAAGATTGTTTGCTCAACGGTGACATCATGATCCATGAATTTGAGGCTAGAAACCTTGTCGAGCATATCCCCTTCAATAATTACACCAGGTGGGACTGGTGATGTTGCCACCAGGTATTTCCCATTTGCTAGTACATTTATTTCTGGCGTTTTATCCATCCTAGGTGGGAGGCAATCTCTATGAAATATTCCATGTGATGTTGAAGCTGAAGCTATGGGTATTTCCTCAACCTCTGGTGTAACTAATGGGTTTATTTATTGTTTTCACACTGCTGCTGATGGTGCTCCAAATTTTTGTGAGGCCATTCATCTTATGTGGTAGGTTCCTTAAGTCACTTACTCTATGGTTTTTCTATGGGAGTTGTAATTTGACTCAAAATCACTTGGTTTCGCTCTAGTTCGCTCTCTCTTGCATGTATCTCTTAGTAACAATGATTTACGCTTAGAGACCATCCACTATTTGTGTGCCTCCTTTCCAACTATTCATGTTTCTTCACGCCTTAACTCACTTTTCCAAACTGCCAACGTGGTTGATGAATGGTTAACTAAATGTTGCTTTATTACCGAATCCATTGTATGATTTTTTCCTCGTACTGCCAATCTATCATGATTTTAAACATATTTTACCATTTAAGATTATATGACATATTTATGACCTGTCACTAACCTATTATCGTAGTTGTTCCGTGCTTTAATGTTTTAAACTATCTTATCAGTGCCAAACTACATAAGAAATCTACTGCTTTGTAGTCTTTTTCTTTTGCGTTTTATTTTCTTAATTTTCACATTTCTATCATGATGTGCAATAATATTTCCTTCTACATAATCTCCTATGCCTTGTACTCTATAATCTTTTTATTTTTTTGATATCTACTTTTTATTTGGTTTTCTATGTTTTTCCTTCCTACTATAATACGACTACTATGATACATGTAATCTGGCGCAACCCAGATTACTGTGCAGACTGTCGGTCATCTCTATATAGTTTCAGCCAACTTCCATTCACCTTCCCTGCATAATTTCCTCCTTCTATCCAGTCATGTGTTTCTGCAAGTATCATTGGTCTTTCATGTTGTAGCACACACCGTCTTAATATTTCATCTTCTCCTAACTTGTATAAATACCCTACAATCAACTAATAGTCTGATACTTTGACTACCAGTTGTTTCTTTTGTGCCACTGTCATATCTGATGGGGCCATTCCTGTGCTTAGAAACTGCACAATGTCAATGAAGTAATCATCCACCATTTTAACTGCAAATTGTTGTGCATCTAGTAAACTATCATTTGAATTGTCTACATCTTCTCCTAATAATATGTGTGATAGATGATATGTCCCTGCATTAAACTTCATATTTTTCACCACAACCTCAAAATCTGATTACTGGGACAACAGTAGCCATATTCCTATTCTCCCCCCAAACAATGGCTTGTTCACTAGGTATTTTAATGCAAAATGGTATGTATACATTTTAAAGTGAGATCCCAATAAATAATTTCTGAACTTTTGTACCGCGTATACCATTTCCAATCCTTCTCATTCTGTAGTGGTGTAATTATTTTATGCTATAGACAACTTCCTACTTGCAAACACAATTGGGTGATCTATGTCCCCCTCCCCTGGTTGAGAGAGTATTGTTCCCAACGCTATGGATGATGCATCTACATGAACATGGAACCCCTTATTCCAATTTGGAAAGATCGAGATTGATGTGGTTACTATTTTTTTATTTAAGGTGTCCAAGCCCTTCTGACATCCCTCATTCCATTGGAACTTTGCCTCCTTCTTTAACAACTTTTCCATTGGTGTTCTTATCTGGGCATATCCTTTGATAAAATTCTTGCAATATATTATGTTCCCCATACCTTCCCTCAGTTGTCTGAGTGATGTGGGTAGTTCTAAATATAGAATTATTGCAATCTTGGTTGGGTCCACTAGTAATCCCCTCTTGCATACTACATGGCCCAACATAATTCCAAACGGTGTGAAAAAAATACACTTCTTCACGTTCAAAAAAATATGACATTGTCTACACGTATCTAGCATCAGCCTGAATACTTCTATGTCATCCTTCAGTAGATTGAACACAGTCTGTTGGCCCTCRACCAAGTTTTGAGAGAACATTKGTCYTGTTCGACCATTTTTGGGGACTTCGATAGGCTGGTCGAAGATGGAGCACCTAGGCGAAGCTAAGATCGTGGGATATCACCTATTTTTCAAACGTTTTGGGATTTTAGGGATTTTGTAATGGGTATGGGATGTCGGCCCATGTTTTTACCCATGTTTAGGCCTTTTTGTAATGTATAAATAAGTATATAGGACTTAGAGMAAAGTCTGTCTAAGTCTTTCTAAGTTGGCTTCGTGCAAGAATATGTAAAGCTTGCTAAGTGCGAAGAGAAGTCGAGGGATTTTGTTCATACTATGTGTTGAGACTTGTAGAGCTAAGTGCAAGTGATTGTAAGAGGATTTGTGCAGACAGACTGTGTAAGGCTTTGTGTTATTGAGGAGTTGGGTCTGTGCCTTGACCTGATTTTGGGGGAGGTGAATCTGGCGCAGTGTGCGCAGATCACCTGTCCTTTGAGGAGTTGGCATTGTGGCTTTGTGAATAGGAGAAAAGGAATGTAAGAAGCTTGAATATTAATAAATAAGAGAAGAAGAAGTTGGTGGTCGTAGCCCCACTCTGGGGTTAACCACGTATATCCTATGTTGATGTGCTTTGTGCAAAGTTGTTCATATTGTTTATGTATTTATCTGCTTAGTTCGTTGATCTTGATATATGATAGATACATCTATGGATGCTTAGTACTTATGTATGATGAATGCTAGATCTAAGTCAATGTTATGTGCTAAATGATTAGATGTGATTAATCTTGATTATTAATGAGTCAATCTGTAATAAGGGTTTAACCTGTGATGTGGAGAAGAATCAAGAACTACTGCATATTATTGGCTAAGTGCTTTGTCAAGTGTTGTAATCACAAGTCTATGTCCCAGCTAGGTTGTAGACACCTGATTCCTACAAACCACCCTGCCTCTACGTTGGGTGAGACTTCATCTACTTCACAGGTGTTGCCGAAAGGGCCAATAGTTAGGGTTTTGTTGGTGCATTGTTGAAGTGTTGAACCCTGGGTCTACCCTTATGCCAATAAATGGTTTCGTTTTTGGGACCAAAACTGTGATTATTGGGAACTGAAGAAAAGAGAAAACTCTGTGTGTAGATCTGTTGTTGTAGTGCGCAGTATTCTACTTGACTTGCGAAGCTCTGTGCTAAGATAGAAACCCAATATAAAGAAAAAAGGTAAGATATTAAAGCTTTGTGCTCTGATAAAGGTAACCTAAGTGGAAATTTTTGCTTCAAAAGTATGAATCTAGGTATGTTTGATAGATTTTGTCCTAGTCTGGAAACTAGGGCACAACTAGAAGAAAGAGTCGATTTCAATAAATTTGATAGAGATAGTGAAAGATATGTTATTCCTATGCATAGAAAGAATTTTTGGACTAACAAGTGGATGCAGGAACCTAGAAAGAATTTTGCAGATTGCAGGTATAGCATGGTGATCCTAGTGTGTGTTACAGGAAAGGTTGGGGATCATTTAAAAGAAAGAGAGGATTGACACTATGTTATAATTGCAGAAGGCCAGGGCTTTATTGATAAGGAATGCCCTGGTATAGGTCCTATTTGTCTTTGTTGTAAAGCTATTGGTCATGAGTTTGAGGATTTCCCAAGGATGATTTCCAAAGTTGACAAGATGAAAATGAGACAAGAAAACTATAAAGAAGGAAAAGAGGCTAAGGATATGTTACAAAAATAATCAGAGACTATGTTATTACAGTTGCAAGAAACACAGAATGATAATAGAGATGTCAGTTTACCATAGATCTTGGAAGAAAATTAGTGCATAGAAACAAGAATAGGAGACTTCGACATAGACTGTGTCTTGGATGAGGAAACACAGGTGAATATCATGCTAGAAAGAACTTGGGAAATTTTGGGAAAGCCTACTATCATACCTTCATTGAGAAGGATAGTCTTGTTTAGAGGAAATATGATAAACCTATGTGGAAGAGTTACTAATGTACCTATGATTTCCCATGGAACATCGACTGAAGAAGAATTTGAAGTCATTAAGTTTGTTGAGAACAATGCCCCTTTTGCACTTTTTTTTAGGAAAGACTTGGATTGAGAAGGACCGGATCAGAAGGAAAGTAAAGGAGGAAGCTACAGAACAGAAAAAGCAAAAATTAAGGGACTTCATAGCTAGAAAAATAGATCACCTAATAGAAGAACAAGAGGATAAGTCAAAGAAACAGAGAGCAAGAGAAGTAGTTGTCGAAGTTGAAAGGACACAAGAAGGGTTAACAAACTTGTTCATGCAGGAAAGAAGTGCATCCACCCTCGAAATAGTAAGAAAAGAGGTATTACATTTGAACCCTCTGGAATAACATCAGTAGTGTGAAGTTACTACGCTAAGAGAAAGTAAGAATAATAATGGAAGAGGAATCCAGAGACTCAGATTATAGGAAAGAAGGAAAGAAAGCTTAGTAAGAAGAAAGCAAAGCTAGAAAAACTACGGGAAGTTCCAGAGAAGAATTCATAGGAGACAGATCTATAGAAGTTGAACCTCGCTAGAATAGCAGAACAATGAAGAATGGTACTTCACCATGGTGAAGCAATATGACCATTAGAGGCACCCCAACCGTTAGAACAACGGTTCAGAACGGCTAGAAATGCAGTTATTGACGAAAATATCGTTGTTAGACCATTGAGACCACGTCATAACGTATGGATGCGCATTGATGGACATATTCCTACCCATTGGAAGAATCTGTTACGAAGCTTGCCTATTTAACTCGTCGGACGCTGCGCCGAGACAATTTTTTGCAAAATGAGATATCCGAGCTACCAAAGAATTGATTCCATACGACATTGTCCTCTCTAGACCTCTTCATATATTTGATTACCTTGTATGTATGTTATCCTACCTGATTTATTTTCTTATAAGTGTGAATGTCGAGCGAGTGTAGCACAGTAGAGAAGTCTGTGGAAGAGATACTTGTTGACCTCATGACTGAGAAAGTCATGTCTGTAGGAATATAGGCATCGTCGACTGGTGGATTGCAAGCATCCCCATCGACTGGGCAGGGTTCTGGCCACACTGCTAAGAAATGAAGAAAATACCGCGATGATCTGGATAACGCGAAGTAGATCCCGTCGGTCTTGCCTGACTACATCCCTCCTCTAACTGGTGTGGTTAACCATGATAGTGTCCCACATGATTTTGAATACACATTGATCATTGCATACCTCTCGAAGGGGATACACATAGTTGGACCCCATTTGGGACTCATCCCAGCTTTGAAGATCAGTGACTTCAACCTTGGATACTAAAAGAACTCTGCGATGCTCCGCCACATAGGTACTTCATGAAGATGACTATATAGAAGCTCAAGATAGTTCCCCAGTCATGGATTAAGAAGATTGCGTGATCCATAATCTTGAATGTGATTAAGATACCCCACTTCAGCTAACATTAGGAGGTTAACACGTGTGTTAAACTCCTCCTTTCGTTATACCATGGAGGGTATCTGTGGCTTGATAGGCACATGTCTATGGCTCCGACGCTGATCCACTTGATCACAGGATTGAGAATGCAAGGACCAGACCCTCACGAATTCTACCTAGGGAAGATGTCAGATCGCTCTTTGGCCCAGTGTATAAAAGAACACTATGGAGATGTCGAGAAGGGGAAGCAAGGCTACAAGGTATGCTCCATCCAGGATGGTGCAGTGTGCATTTCTTGCCAATTTATCGCAGGCAAGCTCATCAGAAAGAACCAGCCGACACAAGTCATAGGGTTCGTATTCAACCTTGCAGGGAAGTGTGTCAAAGGAATGCAGATGAACTGGGTGAGTTACCTCGTTAACGAGCTGGAAAAGGACTATCGCGAAGCACAATATAAAGGGTATTAGTTTCACTTTAGTTGGCTATTGGTACTGATCACATTTGTCGCTTGGAAAATGCTGGAAGGATCAGCCTTCCCAGAAGTCGAGCCATTAGAACTGTTGGACACAAGGTTCTCCACCTTGTGGTACACAAGTGATATGGTGAAGCAGTGTAAATCGAATGTGGTGTTCCATGCTTACTACCTACAACTGAAGCGCACCATTGAATCATTCTCGTAGATGACCCCGAATACTTTGCATCAATACATGCCGCTAGCGAAGTTCCACATAGACTGACACTTCATATACATCACTGTGCGCAGGGATGAAAGTAAGGAGGATTTGCAGTCTTATTATAAGTTGACTGACGAAGACATAGAAGAGATAGCCAAAGAATGGCCAGCAAAATTCCTTGTACCGGTCGGATATGTAGAACTCTCTAACCCCGACATCATCGGAGGTCCCTTAGTCACCCAGACTGAGTATGATGGACAAAGAAGGGCATATAAAAAGAAGAAAAAGGAGGAAGTGCAAGACATAAAAAGTGATGAGAAGGACAACGCATCAGAGGAAACTGCGCCTGAATCACCTGCAAGAGGAGGAGGAGATGAAGTAAACCAATTGGAAGGAGGGGAAGAAGGAGACAAGAAAGAAAAAGGATAATTAACACCACCAAAGGATCCCCTTAAAGAGGCAGAGACATCAAATAAAAAGAAGGTTTCTTTGCAGAAACCCTCAGTACGGAAGAATACTCGAGTCAACAAGCCTCAGTCGCAGAATGTGCTCATAGTGGACGATATCATCTCATCATCACAGTTGTAGAATATGCTTCAGAGTATATCCTACAGAGACATGAAGTGAATCAAGAAACACTGTATAAAATAATAGAGAAGGAGCTCAAGGATATACAACAATCTATCCATTTGAGCCACGCAATGCCTACTGCGCCTTCTTAAGTAGAAATTGTAGAATTCGAGGATGAGCCAACCCAATTACAAATATTAGAAGATGCAACCAAGGCTCGAATTTTTCAAGTCCAAGAAGAAAATGAGGAGGCCAAAGAGGCATTAAACCAAGAAAATGAGGAGGCCTTAGAGAAACTTGGATTTGCGCAAAAAGAGAAAGATGAACTTTGGGCGATCTTCGAGGAGGAAAAATGAAAAATCCAGAAATAGAAATACTAGTTGCTCGTGGAGTAGATTGGGGTTAAAGAATCAGTCACTAAAGAACTTTGCTATGTGTCAATATTGGCATAGGAGGAAGAAGAGTCAGTCAAGATACAAGTGGGGAAGCTCATTGAGGCCATTCAACAGCTTCAAGCAAGAGCAATGGAGATAGAAATCCAAGCAATGCCAAGCACACCGCAAGAAGTGCGCGATCAGAGGGAAAAAGTTGCCAGAACACAGTAGAAGGAATCAAGGCATTGGCCTTAGAGTGTAATAAACTAAGTGATTGAAATGCGCACACCTATGAGCACCTTGAATAATATCCGGAGCTAAGGAAACTGCAGGGACAGCTCCAGGCGAAGCAACAAGCGTCCATCGTACAAGCACAACCAAAGTTGCTTACTTCCATTGAGAATATGAAGAGGTCACAGGAGCAATGCGTAGTCCAGCAACATGTTACTACTATCTAGATAAAGGTTATGGAAGTGACACAAAGACTACAGCTGGTGCAAGATGAAGCCTGCATGATTTTTGAAGAAGTTGAAGGACAAGGCTCGCAGTGAAACCAACTGGTTGTGATAGTGGAACAACAACTCAAAGGGTATGTTACTGAGCAATCCATTCAGGAGTTCGTCGAGCAAGAGGCTCTAGTGAAGCAACAAGTCGAGGAAGCTAGAGCTAATATTGAGGCCTTCGAAGAAGCCCTGTCCAAATCTGAGTGACTCGGGACAAGTCACAGGTGAGTGTTGGCGGGTTGTTGGCCCTTGACCAAGTTTTGAGAGAACATTGGTCGTGTTTGACCATTTTTGGGGACTTCGACAGGCTGGTTGAAGATGGAGCACCCAGGTGAAGTTGAGATCACGGGATCTCACCTATTTTGCGGACTTTTTGTGATTTTAGGGTTTATGTAATGGGTATGGGATGTTGGCCCATGGTTTTACCCATGTTTAGGCCTTTTTGTAATGTACAAATAAGTAGATAGCACTTAAAGTGAAGTCTTTCTAAGGCTTTCTAATTTGGCTTCATGTAAGAATATGTAAAGGTTGCTAAGTGAAAAGAGCACTCGAGGGATTTTGTGCATACTATGTGTTGAGACTTGCAGATCTAAGTGCAAATGATTGTAAGAGGCTTTGTGCAGACAGACTATGTAAGGATTTGTGCTATTGAGAAGTTGGCTTTGTGCCTTGACCTAATTTGGGGGAATTTGGATCTGGCGCAGTGTGTGCAGATCTCCTATCCTTTGAGGATTTTGTGTTGTGGCTTTGTGCATAGGAGAAAAGGAATGTAAGAAACTTGAATATTAATAAAGAAGAGAAGAAGAATTTGGTGGATGTAGCCCCACTCTAGGGTGAACCATGTATATCCTGTGTTGATGTGCTTTGTGAAATGTTGTTCAAATTGTTTATGTATTTATCTGCTTAGTGCACTGATATTGATCTATGATAGATAGATCTATGGATACTTAGTACTTATGTGTAATGAATTCTAGATTTGAGTTGATGCTATGTGCTAAATGATTGAATGCGCTTAATCTTGATTATTACTACGTCGATCTATAATAAGGGTTTAACCTGCGATGTGGATAAGGATCAAGAACTAATTCATATTATTGGATAAGTGATTTTTCAAGTGTTGTAATCATAGATCTGTGTCCCAGTTAGGTTGTAGACACCTGAGTCATGCAACCCCCCCTACCTCTACCTCGGGTGAGACTTGATCTGCTTCGCAAGTGTTGCTGAAAGGGCTGGTAGTTAGGGTTTTGTTGGTGTGTTGTTGAAGAGTTGAACCCTGGGTCTACCCTTGTGCCAACACAATCCAATTGTATAAGTATATGTCCATGAACTTATGAATAAATTCCTTGAACGTTTCTACCAAAACTTTGGAAAACACTCCAGGGGCCTTCTTCAGTACAAATGGAATTAATGTATATTGATAACTTCCCCACTCTATGGAGAACGTGGTATTGTACCTATCTTCCTATACAATTTTTATCAGATGGTACCCCAAGAATCCATTTGTGAGAAAGTAATTTTCCTGGCCTCCTACGTTATCCATTACCTCATCTATGAATGTTGTTGGAAATGGGTCATGTAAGCATGCATCAATCA
>SNQJ01S0075539.1:15473-41987 GCA_010110895.2 Picea sitchensis
ATGTACACTTATGCGCAATGGTTTTTACCTCAGTACCAAACCTTACCTACATTAGTATTCTTCATTATGACTTATCTTTCATCCCCTCTCTATGTGCATCCTGCCATCTGGCTGGAGTCTCTTTTAGGACAACATATAGTGCTAACATCCTTTTTGGTTTGAGTACCTATGACTCAAATTCCTTTACAAACTAACTTTTATCAGTTAATCCATCATACCTAGGTGAATCACATATATCTCTTCCAATCGCATGCAAGGATCGAGTCATTCGTGCACATCACCTAGTTGAGACTTCATGCATCCTTTGTTGCCAATTCTCTAGACCTTCCTCTGATTCTGATGCACACAAACTGATACTTGTCCAACTTAGCACACCATCTGTAGTAGGGTTGACATAATCATCCATCCACGCAGTCATGTTATACAAATTTTCAATGTTGTTTTCTCTTGCTGGATCTATGTATCTCTTTCGTTATGTTGGGTCCAATGTGTATATTTTAACCTTGTACAGTATTTATTGCAAACAGATTTTTAGTAAAAGAACAAAAAATATACAATGGAAAATACAAAAATTACATAGAGATTTTTCTCCTTGAACCCCAAACAGGGAAAACCATCATATTTTATATTCATTCATTAGTGATACAGTGTTTACAATACAATATACATATAAGATACAATGACATCCAAAACCCTAACCCAATGAACTGGATTCATCAACAACCATAATTCCTTAATCAGAAATAGAAAACAATCGACAAAAAACCATGTGCCGAAAAACCACCCAAAAATGTGACACATTTCCTGAGGCAAAAAAACATTATCGATGGCACTTCCCTCGAACCCCCTGTGCACTTGACACAACATAGACACTACTAATCGTGCA
Source organism: Picea sitchensis (assembly GCA_010110895.2). Classification (NCBI taxonomy): domain Eukaryota; kingdom Viridiplantae; phylum Streptophyta; class Pinopsida; order Pinales; family Pinaceae; genus Picea; species Picea sitchensis. The sequence continues at coordinate 16,360 of SNQJ01S0075539.1, forward strand.
AAGAATATAACACATACCCAATATTCTCCCACTTTTTGTTTTCTTTGTATATAGGGTTACATAGTCAACAATCCAGGGAAGAAATTCCCATGGATCCTCTATACCAAGAGAACTTCTCAGTGCTCACAGATTTTGTTAATGAATCTACAACATTCTTCAAAGTTTCCACCTTCATAAACAACACTTTCTTTTCTTCAACCATGTCTCTCACAAAATGATATTGAATATCAATATGATTTGTCTTTGAATGATAATTTGGGCGCTTCACCAAAAAAATTGCACTCTGACTATCACAATCTATCCTTACAGCTTGTTGTACCAACCCAATACCTGAACACAATCTTTTTAACCATACTGCTTCCTTACTTGCATGAGTGGTTGCCATGTATTCAACTTCTGTAGTCTAAAGTTCCACTACGACCTGTCTTTTTCTCATCCAACTTATTGCTCCTCCAAATAGCTTAAATGCATACCCACTTGTAGATTGTTATGAGGGGAAAACTTTCTATGGCTAGGGTAAACCACAATACACAGAAATGACTACAAAAATCAACTCTATCCCAAAAACATGCTATATAAACCAGTATGAAAGCGAGATAAGAAAGAGGCCTACCTCGCCCAGATGTTCGATGAAGTCCATCATTGATCACTTTGACCCAAAGTTGTATGCCTGCAACTAGTTCTCAACAACCAAGCAAAGGAAACATATGGTGATAATATAAAAGTTTAGAACATTAGATAGCATGATACATTAATATACATAACAAATATGCCCATGGATAATAACTCAAATATTTGCAAGATATAAATTGGATGGGAAAGGAGTATTTCTATTAATAAATTATCAACAGAAGTGAAAATATTATAGACTTTCGTGTCGGCACGATTAGGAACCAAGAAACTAAGTTCCTTCCAGTTGGGCCTCTACCACTTCAATCCTCCACCAAAGGAAAGCTCATAGAAGAGAGACAATGAGGTTCTCAATCAACAAGGGAAGAGCTTGGGGGTTGAACACTGTGTTCTGACTTAAAGGACAAATGGATGCAGACTCAATATGAAGAAAATAATTTCTCCAGAGTAACTTTGCTCTCAAAGTTGAATTCTTTCTCCTCTTTTCCATAGCTCAGAATTGGCATGTTTATAGCCTTCAAGTGGAACTGAAGGGCCAAGTTGGAATGCTTCTAGTATATGGAATGCCAAGGATCAAAGATCTCCTGTCATGACATGGAAACCCAAAATTAATTTTCATTTTTTGGCACAAATCCCGATGTACACAGGTTGTAGTGGATCATCCTACGTATACACATGTTATATATTAGGCTAGGTGCGTACATGTGGAAAAAATTATTATTTAGCTCTGGAATTTACAAACAGGGATGATAATTCTGCATGGGGGAATGGAAAAAGGCCTTATGTTCAAGATTGCATAGGGTGAGGAAAATCGTGCTATAAAATATGCCCCCTAATGTGTGAGGTCATAGAAGTATCTGTGATGACCAAAATACATTATAAAAAACCCAGAAGTGGAGTGATGGGGAACCAACTAGAAGAACTAGTTTCTCATTACATTTTGCACTGACTTTGCATACATGGCTACTAATAGAATTATACTGCAGATCCATGTGAAAATATACCAAATAAGTGTATGTGTCCATGAATAGGCAATTACAAATGTAGTTACATGCCAAAAGTTGTCATAGTCACAAACAAGGCCCAGTAGAAACAGTCTCAAAACCAATTTGAAGATATATGTATACAATGGAATACAATATGATCTCCCATGATCACTGAAGTCATATAGGTATTGGTCCAATGAAAAGGAAGCAACAACTCAAGAAATTTGTGGCCACATAGTGATGTCTTCAAGTCTTCTACACAATCCACCAAGGGTGCAAGTCAACATCATGTGAATAAAGGAGTTGAGGTCAAACATAATGAGACATCTTTTGATTACTGGTCATTGAGGTATATCATTAAAAAACGCGAGACATCCTACCGATAATGAAAGTAGGTATTGAGGCACCTAGTAAATTCTTACAAGTGTGAATAAAGGATCTCGTGTCGAACACCTAAAGAATACATCAATCAAGAGAGATTGATGTATTCCCAATTTTTGATGGCAAGAGAACCTGCCACTGATGATTGCAAGACTCAAGGTACTCATAAGACTCTAAGTCTCATTTCCATAATAGATGAGCTGAAGTCTATGGAAGGAGACCTAATGAAAGGAGAGAATTAAGGAATCTATCATCAGTTAGAATGAGGTACAAAAGTAGGAGCTTCATTATTTGGTGGAAATCAGACGAAGAACATGTTCATGAACCAACAACCCTGTGCATCTTTCACGTGTGCCAAGTGCAAGAGGTACACGAAAAAGACCCTCTGAATAGCATCCAATGATGAAAACCACTGACAAATCTGAGGAAACCACCAATAAGGGTAATGGCATCCAAGACATTGCACGAATCCCAATGTGTGAATAGATGTCTTGTCATCAAACATAAGGGAAACCACCCAGTCAATGACCAATGATGAAATGTCGAATGTTGGGTTCAAGGTTGCCTACCAATGATGAAAGTAGGGCCAGGGTGCATGATAGGACTACAGTATCATGTGATTCTAAGACAAATCGAGGGTATGGATGAAACATGTTAATGGACTTCCTCTAAACAAGATCATGAGACATATGGAAGACTCCGGAAGCATAGACTCAATGATGAAACCATGAGATTAAAGAGGCATCAATGATATTATCCATAGGGACTGGAAGAGTAACCAGTTGGTAGAGAAGACTCTATAGTGAGCTCAGGTTCATAAGGCCATGCTAAACCCAAAATTATGGTGACAAATGGACTCAATAACTTTGTGCTATGTTCAAAGGTGACACAACTGCTACCAATATAATATAATACTCCCTTCCCACCCATATGTTTTTGTTTTTTCATAAACAAATGAATGCTATGATACAGAGGAGGAACCATTTATTTCAAGTAACCAAAACTAGTTCCAGCAGTGGAACATACCTATGATCAATACAAGGAAATGCATGCTAGATATGGACACTTAGGGGAATGTTCCCTCCTGGGTATAGGGTGTCAAATTGTGAAGGATACAAATGAGGCTTTGCTTGGTTGAGGATGCAAAACTGCTGAGGAAAATAGTTTATAACACAAAGCGAGAACCAACTAAAGGCTCAATACTGCAAGCAAGGGCATGAGATGCAATCACAACTTAACACCAAAAAAATGTCCTTTTTTATGACTTTTAGTCTACTTGGTGTGAAAAAGTGATAAACTTGTGTCAAATAGACGTCCTTTCAAATCCAATTTACGAGTGTGAAAGAGACGAATTCACTCAGCAATCTTTTTTCTTTTCGAAGACGAGTTGCAAAAGAGCTTAAATTAGACTTGGTTGGGAGTCCTCAGGGTATAAGGCAACATGTTTATGAGTGAGAAATGAGGCTCGGCATAAGGTCATGTATTAGTTATAAGGGCCTCCCAGTCCTAAGGAAAAAATCTCGACATGGGAACCAAATGAAGCAGAGGATCTAACTAGGGCACCCATGTTTGGTAAGTCTCTACCATTTGATAATGACACTGCTTATAGCAAATGGAAGGTTCTGTGTTGTAACAAATGGGTTCATACCTAAGGTAGAAAAAGTGACAGTTACAAGACTATGCAAAAATGCATGATGGAATGGATACCTATCCTATATGATGGGTAGTGAAAATACCTACCTGTGGTGACGAATGGCCAACATAACGTTGAAATCTACAGGAAGACCCGATAAAAACTACAAAAACTAACTCAATCCACCCTTGTATTAGTCCATTAGGTGAAAAAATGGCTCGAAACTATAGAAAGTGGGTAATAATTGTTTATAAATAGTAACAAAACCAAAAATTACTATACCATTTTGATTTTTTACCCAAATAGTGAAAATTGGACCAATTTACCTCCGAGATTCCATCGGTCATTGCGAGAGCGTCAGGCAACGAAATCAGAAATTGTATGGATCAGGTAACTCTTCTTCCCTTCCTCTTCATTTCCAGTGGATTAAAATTTTAAATTAGCTTCCAAATTTTGAGTAGTTTAGGGCGTAAATTGTGAAATTCGGTGTTCGTGGGTTGTCTTTTATCAGGTCGCGTATATGATGGGTTATACCCATCTGTGAAAACTACAGGAAACATATACCCAGCCTTATACGCCACTGTAAGTGAAGCAGCGCGTGTACAAGTACACAAATAATCATTTCCAAGTTTGATAACTCAAATTTTGGCTTTCCTCTAGCAGGATGGTTCTTGAATGGAGGGAAAGAGAGAACGAGGAGGTCAATGCTACTATAAATTGAGATCTGAGGGCCCAAATGGCCTTAAGGAGATGTGGCTTATACAAATTTTAGGTACTCAAAGGGATGAGGGCCCAGGTGAGGTTACTTGAGATGCTTGTGGGTTACTGGGACACTGAGAGTGAAAGTTTCATCCTTGATGGGAAACCATTGAGGATTGAAGTACAGGATATCTACTTTTTGAATGGATTATCATGTCAGGGAGAGGTCATAAACATCAAATCATTGGGAGAAGGTAGTGGAATGAAAATAGAGGAGTATATCGATGCCCACTATGTAGCAGGGACTCCGAAGGTAGGGAGTCAACTCCCTTTCCGAGCGATAAAAAATCTCACCCTGAATATTGTTATCCTCGTGTTGACTAGGATAATAGGTTCAACCTCATTGCATTAGACATCGATACTACTCATTTTCTATGTAGCACAAGTCTTGATACCCATAGTATATGACTGGTGTACCTCACTACTGGAAAATATGAAGAGCCAGTTGACAGAGTGCAAACATGGGAGTAAGAGAAATTTTGGGTTTTCCTCTATCTTATGCAATTTCTTCTTCAAGAAGGTTCCAGGTTTGGGACCTAGAGTCAATATTCTTTTGAGAGGACCTCACGATCCATCCATGGCATGGTGGACCAAGGTAATGAGACAACAATGGGAGGTAGGGTGCCAACACCCTACAACGAGGATTTCTTCTATTGGTGGCAGCGAGTGGTCGTTGCTCTGGAAAATTGTCCGTGTGTAGGAATAAAATTCAGAGGAGATCTAGACATGCCACTCTGGCATAGGTATGTCAAGTGTTTTTAAATATTTCATTTTTTTTGTATTTTTGTATAATAGAACAAAAATATTTTGGGATGGTGCTTAAGTAATAACTAGACACTTGTGTAATGCAGACGTGGGTCTGCGATAGCCAGAAGGGTTTCCTCGACATCGATGGAGGAACCAGGGAGATGAGGCGGTAGGAGGAGAAGACAAGAGAGTCCTACAAAATGTGCAGGGCAACCTATCTCGTTTGACTCATAGGATTCCCATGGTTTAGGTAGAGGATCTTCCAGATGCCATGTAGAGACAAGTGGTTGGTGTACCACGAGCTTGGGTGTGACTCTTTCGGCATCTCACAAACTTCATAGTTTGTCACAATGACACACCTCCGATGCCACAGGCATAGATGTTGTGGATATTGTAGTATCGGATGTATATGTGTATTGAGGGTATTGTCCCCAATTTTGTACTATAAACACCATATTTTTTGAAATATATAAAAAAGGATCTTTGGCTTTACTTATATTTTACAATGTGTACATTGATGAGATGGTTTTGTTTTCTTTAGTTATGTTACAAATGGAAATCTAAAACAAAATTAGCATAATCATTAGATACATGATTATAATTCCTAGGAATGTGATAATATGTAATAAAATCAAACTATCGTTCTAAAAGACATACCCGTAGGAATCGTCGGAGTAAAGTAGTATCATGCACGCGTTAACTGTCGTTCAACTGACATACTACTAACTAGGAATCTGGGAGAACCCCTAAAGAGCGAATAACATGTGAGATAACATCGCGCAAAAGTTCTATAATGGCGCTATATTCAGCCATATTATTCGTGGATGTCTCTAGTCATACGCCACCTGAAGACACAAGTAGACCCTCGGGTGAGTAAACCACCCAAACGATGGAAGCCAAGTTCCGTGTATGACGACTGGCTCCGTCTGCGAACCCTAGGTAGACTGAAGACTCTGTTGACATCTTCCAACCAAGGTAAAACTCGATAAGCAAGATGAAGATGAAAACAAAGGGAAAATATATATATACACTAAATTACATTAGTATACAAAGATTTCCACCCAAGATTGGGGCTCAAGTGTAATATATTTTCATGTAGAGCCCATTTCTGGGCTCGGCCAACATATTTCCTTCATAATATTCTAACTCATAGGATCCTTTTTCTAAGACAGATCACACGATGTAAGGACTATGCCACATGGGTTTAAACTTGCCTGCCCCCAATGCTTCTTTGGCTTGATCATACAAGAGGACCAAGTCACCCTTAGTGTAGAACCGAGGACAGACATACTTATCATATTGAACCTTGACACGTCTTCTATTTTCCTTGATAGTTGTAGAGGCATCTCAACGTTGCTCATTAAGACTCTCTAGGTGTACAGGGCATCGCTCGAGATCGGAAGTGTCAAGTAGGAGCGTGAATGCCAAATTGAGAGAAGGGATTTCACAATCAATAGGTAAAATCAACTCCACACCATGTACTAACTGAAAAGGGGAAAATCCAGTGGTAGCCTTGACCGAGGTTCGGCATGCCCAAAATGCAGGATATAGCATAATGTGCCAGTTGGACTTACTCTCTCTAACAGTTTTTTGCAAAATGGTCTTGAGAGACTTGTTGATGGACTCTACTTATCCATTTTCCTGGGGGTAATAAGTCGAAGATTGACCATGTCTAAACCCTTATCTTAGATGATATTTCTTCCATCATTTCATTCTGAAAGTGACTTCCATGATTAGTGACAATCTCACTCGAGATACCAAACCAGGCGAAAATTTGATTGAATACAAAGAAGGACGTAGTCTTACCATCAGATTTAACTGTAGGCATGGCCTCGACCCACTTAGTAAATTATTTTACAACCACGATAATGTGTTTATTCCCCCCAGCTGAAGTTGGGTTGTAATCCATGAAGTCCACCCCCCACTTGGTGAAGGGACCAACGGTAATGACTGCGTGAAGAGGGGCTAGGTGTGAGCGCATTTTCCGAGTGAACACCTGGTAGGGGTGACACTTCTTAAACACTTCAATACAATATTTAAAGATAGTATGCCAGAAATAACCAGCTCGCAAAATGTTTTGGGTTGTCGCAAGCCCAGATAAATGACCACCACAAGCCCCATTGTGGCAATTGTTTAGGACTAACTCGGCCTCTCCATGAGTTAAACAACAACGTAATACATAATCTATGCCTCGGCGATACAAAGTGTCACCGATGATAGTATATTTCTTAGCTTGGTATCTTACACGTCGTCGATCATCTCACGAGAGATGCTGAGGGGACTTCAAAGTTTAAAGATAGAGAATGATGTCTCCATACCAGGGGTCGGACGAAGAGACAAGGAAAATGTGTTCATTCATGAACGAATCAACATGGATAACATCCTCATATAATCATGGGAAGTTGTATATTAACTCCGCGAAGACTATTGATTTCTTGGACTTCGCAGAAGAGAAATCAAGATCAAATTCTTATAAAATGACAATCCATTTATTATATTTCCCCCCTATGATATGCCTGGTAAGGACGTATTGAAATGGATTGACATCGTCAACCACTGTAGTCTTTCAAATCAATATATAATGACGCAAACGTTGGACTACATCAATGAGAACCAAAGATATCTTTTCAACGCGAGAATAATTAAGCTCAGGACCGACTAAATTTCGACTAAGATAGTAGACGACATAATCGTGGAGCTCATAGTCCTCTTGAACCAAAACCATATCAATCATCTGCTCAAACGTGGTGATATAAAGAAACTAATCCCTACTGTAGTCAGGATACTTCAGTAGATGCGTTGATACCAACGCTTTCTTCAAAGCATCGAAATACTCTTGGGCTCGCTCATCCCAGATAAAATGGATGTCCTTCTTCAAAATACGCATGAAACCCTTTTTGATATTGGCATAATTCACTATAAACCGACGTAGAAATTTATATTTCCCCCTATAAACACTAAAGTTCTCTAAAAGTGTGGGGGGGAGTCAATCGAATTATTGCCTCAACCTTTAACGGATCTACCATGATCCCAGTTTTTGAAACTAGAAATCCCAAAACACAACCAGACCTAACTCAAAAGATGCATTTATGCGGGATTAACCGGATTCTATAGTAACGACATCTTTCAAAAATGAGTTGAAGGTGCGTAGACTGATCCTCTCTCTTGTGAGAGTGAGCAGCAAGATCATCAAGGTAAGCTTCAACTATATTATTAAGATCGAAGGTCATAGAAAATTTGAAGTTTTCTTCAATGTTTTTAAGGCCAAAAGGCATTTTCCAGTATGTGAAAGTACCCCAAGGAAAAACAAATGTCATCTTGCGTTGATCCTCGCGTTTAATTTGAATTTGGTTATACCTTGAAAATATGTCCATAAAAGAAAATACTTCACTTCTCACACACTCGTCGAGAATATGATCGATGAAAGGTGTGGGGAAGTTATCTTTAGGACAATCCTTGTTCAGGTCACCAAATTCCATACATACACAGATAGTTCCTTTATTTTTATTTAAAGGAACAGGATTGGATACCCAATCAGTCAAGGGAACCGGGTAGAAGAAGCCATCATTAAGTAGCTTCTACACCTCTACCTTAATAGCAAGGCCTTCCAGGGATTGACAGTTATAAGATGTTGTCAAACAGATTTAGCATCTAGATAAGTTCTAATATTTTGCTCGACAATACGAGGGTCTATTCCTGGCATCTCTTCATATGACCAAGCGAATACATCTCGAAATTCCTTGAAGAGTTCAGTGTAGATAAGGGTTTCTTCTGGCAAACAAACTGCATCGATATTTACGTTTTCAATCTTGCCAAGGGTACGAGAGATATCGATCGTGATGGTAGGAGACATACTTACCATATTTTCTTCAGCATAAATGTCATGCGTATCAAGTGGAACTACGGCATGACCAACTATCTCACTCAAAGTATATCGAAAGTCATCTTGTTTGATTCTTTCAAGCTCTGGGAGAAAATAAGAGCGATGATGCATATCATCCCAAGGTTTTTTGGAACCATTCATGGCTTCGATGATAGCTTCATCCGAGGGAAAAGTCCCATCGAGGAAATCATGTGAACAAGAAAATGAAGTGGCCCAAAAAGGGCCTAAGAACGGGATCCTCCTCGTCCGTCAGTGAGGTAATAGGATCGGGATCGATAGAATAGTCAATAACATATTGATAGGCAATCTTCTATGCCGACAGTGGCATGTCCATTTCAGCATGCAAGTGACCTTCACAAGATGAAGTTGGGGAAGTTAGAGTCCACGGATCACTAAAATAGGAAGTGCGGAAAGGAATGGACCTCCCTGTCGAAACGGGCCTACTGGACATGGCGTAAACATGGTGAATCGGTGTCATGAAGTCGAAAGTACCCATAAGGGAAGAAGACATTCTGATACCAATATTCTCAGTTGTCGTCTAAGAATTGATGACCATAGGGATCAATGGTCCGATAGATGCATTAGGACTAGAGTACGCAAAGTATAATTGGTCAATCATCACAATCTTCCCTTCATGAGGAAAAAAAATATTATGGAAGACAGACGATATGATGACAACTAAAGAATAGGTCCAATTGTGTCCTAGTAACAAGTTATAATCAATAGGTGCATCAACTACCTCGACCTCCACCTCTACTTTCTTCCCACCTAACAGGACCAGAAAGGCAGAAAGAATACCGTGAGGGTGGAAGGAATGACCGTCAAAATTAGTCAACATGTTCAATGACTTGGAAAGAGTCAAAGAACCGAGATCGTTCCAACAGATCAGGAACATCACACATGTAGCAGTGCCTTCATCAACAACTGCACGTTTTTTGGTATACCTTAAGTACTCCATGTGGATTTGGGTAAGGCAATCGAGGCTTCACATCCGTGACATCAAAATTGATAAATTTTGAGCTATTGGGTTATGGAGCTCCTAAAGTAGATACTAAGGCATTCCTTTATGAACAATGCATCTGGAGTACCTCCAAAGCTGACATCGCACAAGGGATTTGACCCAGATCCTCAACAATAGAGTAGTTATGGATGGCTCTAGCATTTAGATTGTGGGTAGAGTGCTTGAGTACTCCTTAATACGAGGTGGTGGCTCTAGTTTTTCAATCCGTAAATCCATCTCCAGAGGAGGAGGAGGAGATTCTAGACCAGGAATATCCTGTGAAGAGCTATAATCTCGATATCGAGTGGCTACATTAATTTTTTCATCGACCATGTTGATACACAAATGGTCATCATCCTACAATGATGGGTTTTGACTCCCACGAGCCACATTTCTGGCATTTGAGGAGCTCGAGGCTATGTGTTGGTTATAAGAGAATGGATTCTTCATCACGGCGGGTGGTAGATATAATAGCCTCACAACTTTCGCAAGTTTAGGGCATAAATGGGTAAGGTGGTCATCTATACAAATCCTATAGGGAAATTTCACCTTACGTATTTCTCGTTTTCCCTCTCCAACATTATTATTCATCTTCTCATTATTACAATTATCCTTGGGTTTATTACCATTTTTCCCACCCTTACGATTATTACATCCTTTCCTCTTATTCCCTTTTTCTTTTTGTTTTCCATTTGGGTTGGTCACCCACGATTTCGCTTTTCCCTCTCCAACATTATTATTCATCTTCTCATTATTACAATTATCCTGTTTATATTACCATTTTTCCCACCCTACACGCATTATTACATCCTTTCCTCTTATTCCCCTTTTCTTTTGTTTTATTTGGGTTGGTCGATGATTGCACGGAAAGTACATCCACCGGACCAAGTGGGATTGTACTGCATAAAGATGTCCCTCTCTAATCGGGGTTGAGAAAAACTTTCTAAAATGGATTCTCATCGAAAAGTGTGGATATTACATTATGGAACTCTATAATGTCATTGGCATGAGGCCCGAGATTTTGTCTAGGGTTGTAATTTTACCTCTGCATCCGAAGAAGGTGGTATAACATCCCGAACTGAGCATATATCAGATATAACCGGCCGGATCTAAATATTGCTTCTTCCTTAGTGGTAACCTTGGATTTTGCAACGTTCTTCGAGATAGGAGAATTAAAATACTTAAGGAACCATTCTAAAATAAATTCTAGGGTATGGAGGTCTTAATCAACCTTTTCCATCTACACCACTCCTAGAAGTGATCCGAGATATGAGTGGTGGTGTCCTGGCATAAAATCGATAGAAGTGCAAGGCTAACATCATAACGAATCGGCAATTGGAAGTGGTTAAGCTGACCTTCAACACCAACTTATCAAAGGTCCCATATTCCCCAGTATCTCGACATACCATTTCACAGCGACCCCAATGAGGTTGCATTGAAATAATCTTAATCAAATAGAATCGGCCATTAATGGAATTCAAGGAGCACCACAGTGATGTGTAATAACGTTGATAATCTCAGATCCTCACCATTCCCACTCTTCAAACTCGCAATGTCCGGCGAAGCCAGGACAATATAGGATCATGACTCATAGAGTCATTCATTAATCCAGACAAGTATGGCAGATTAAGCATGCCCAGAAAAAGGAGACGAGGTTGCAACATCTGACCCCACCCTACCACAAAAGATTGTGCTTGAGGGAACTACAAAATTTCCATCCGTGGTTAAGTGGTAAGCACCATAGCCCCTGCCCTCGATTATAAGTCCCTCCTCCGCACAATGATTCATAAAAGTTTGGTTTGGCATCCTTCCAGTAGGAATGTTTTGTTGGGGATTATAAAAATTTCCCCAGTCGGATTAGATCTGGGTTGGGGGTTTCCCAAAGCATGAAACTAACATCCTCTACATGGGAATATGGAGGATAGAGATGGATTTTTCATGCCAAACATATTTTTAGGAATTGACACCGAGTAGGTAGGGGTATAGGATAGAACTTGAGCAAAATCTTGTCCGCCAGTTTGGTTGTTCCACCCAGAAGTAAGAGGATTAAACCTGGGGTTAAAAGCAGGAATGCCACCCATATTAGGAGTTGTTTGATGGATTTGAGAACCACCAAATGAAAATGGAGTATAAGGAGGTGTAGTTTCCCCAATCCCAATGCTAGCATTAGGGACAACATCTGGGATGGTGTTCAAAAACTGTGAAGTAAAGTTCGACATACCATAGGAAAAAGGACTAGAGGCCATAAGGATGGACTAAACATTATATCCCAGTGAGTGACCAATAGACCCAAAAGGGTTCGAGGAAAGAGATTTAGCATTCACTATAGGCCGATCCATAGTAAGGATAGGTGCCTCCTGCACTACAATCATTGTGGTTGGAGGACTCGAAGAGGTGCCATTAATTATAGTGGGTGTGGGAGTCGAAGGGCTCTGAGTGTTCTGAATATTACATTCAATACTCATCCTTGTATAATCACAAGTATGAACAATGGATGTGTGTGTACCATGTCTAATAACTCTACGCCTTTTAGAAGGTAAAGACTCGAAATCCCGTAGTAAATGTAACAAGAGATGGGACCAACAGGGACACTGGTCCGACTCCACGATGACTTAAGTCTCTAAAGAATAAATATAAACCCTAAGGCAACTAGTAATCAAAGAGCACACAAAAATTCAAATGGCCAATATGCACACAAACGGGGTAAAGTGGTTGAATGTGGCCTCCCTCCCTAAAGAAGGTATGTCTCACCCAAGAGGGGCCTAAGACTCCCTGCTAAAGATCAGAGGTATCAGAATCAGTTATAAGGGCCCTCGTGGGCTTAGAAAATAGTCAGTTAGATCCCCCCAGAGAGGTAATCCTCCATAAAGGTTGTGTTTTTTTCGACCCTTATCTGACCTAGGGTACCTGCAGAATAACCCTTGCAAGTAACCTATGTGGCACCTAAGTCAAGCAACTAAGAAACCAATGTATAACCGATGCACATGCGAGCAATAGTAAGTCATGTCCACTGTATGGGAAGGGTAGTAACGCTTGAAATCTTGAAAGTACCGCCTCTCATGGAGTTAAAGGCACTAGAAATATCCCTAGATACAAATAGATCCCCATAAATATCTATGACGCTAAGAAGGTATCTGGGGGATATCCCTTCAACCAACCTTGCACGAACTCGTGATTAACTCCAGTGTGAGCGGAGCCTCCTGATATTACCAATTATACAATGGATTTCTCCACTTCTTTTCTCAGACACATATGTTGATTTAATTGGCTTGGAGAATTTTACTCACAAAATCCTATTCCAAGGCACTAAATCCTAAGCTAGTTTGTGCACCCTAGAAAATAAAATTGTGAGTAATCAATTTTAAATTATAGTGTTAATTTTAGTGGTTGTGATTACTCAAAAAGGTATGGTAGTGAAACTCATGATGTTATGACTCTAGAAGAAAATTAAATATGAATATAATGCAAAGTCCTAAATTCAATTTTCAATGAATGATATGCTTCTGAAAACAAATGAAATTTTCAATTTCAACTCTGCAATTCTCAAGTAAAAATGCAATCTTTCACTAAATGCACTAAGCTAATGACAAGGAATCAAAAGACCAAAATGCCAAGCAATGAAAAATGCCTAATATTTTGTATTTTCGATATAATAAAATTAAAATGCATGGACTGATAAGCAACTTGATATATAAATTCTACTGTGTATAGAAAGAGATAACTCAAGAAGAATACCAAGGAGTAGAATGCCCAGCCCAATGTACAAGGACAATCAAAATGAAAAGGTGATGAGAAAGACTCCGCCCAAAAATTAAACTCCAAATAGGTTTCTTGTCATCCCAGAGACACTTAACAGGCACTATAGAGACCTAAGAAGACTCAGCAAACATCAAATCCCACCCAGCAACCACCAGACCCAGCAAACAAGCAAGGAAAGATGATGTACATGACTGTTTAGGAAAACAGAGCGTATGTACATAGCTTGCAAAGGGAAATCCCGTGTATGTACGCGAATGTCAGGCCAAAAAGCATGTATATGTTTCAAAAACAAGGCCAAGAAAGGGAGAAAACAAAAAAACTCAGACCCAGAGTGAAAAGAAACTGTCAAGCAATGATACAACAAGAAAAAAAAAGGAATGAGAAAAATGTAAGGAGAAAAGTACTAGAAACCCTTACAAATAATATCAATCCCCAGTATGGTCACCAATTATGTTACGAGGGAAAAATTCTCTATGGCTAGGGTTAACCACAACAGACGAAAATGACTGCAGAAATAAAATCTATCCCAAAAACATGCTATATAAACTAGTATGCAAGTGACATAAGAAAGAGGCCTACCTCGTCCAAATGTTCGATGAAGTCCACCATTGAGCACTTTGACCCAAAGCTATATGCTTGCAACTAGTTCTCAACAACCAAGAAAAGAAAGCATATGGTGATAATATAAAATCTTAGCACATTATATAGCATGACCGATTAATATACATAACAAATACACCCATGGATAATAACTGAAATATTCGCAAGATATCAATTGGATGGCAAAGGAGTATTTCTATTAATAAATGATTAGCATAAGTGAAAATATTACAGACTTCCTTGTCAGCACGGTTCAGAACCAAGAAACTAAGTTCCTTCGAGCTAGGCCTCCACCACTTCAATCCTCCACCGAAGGCAAGCTCATAGAAGAGAGACAATGAGGTTCTCAATCAACAAGGGAAGAGCTTGGGGGATGAACACTATGTTCGGACTTAAAGGACAAAGGGATGCTGACTCAATATGAAGTAAATAATTTCTCCAGAGTAACTTTGCTCTCAAAGTTGAATTCTTTCTCCTCTTTTCGATAACTCAAAATTGGCCTATTTATAGCCTTCAAATGGAACTGAAGGGATGAGTCAGAATATTTCCAGTATATAGAAGCCCAAGGATCAGAGAACTCTTATCGTGACATGGAAACGTGACATTAACTTTCAATTTTTGGCACAAATATCGATGTACATGGGTTGTAGTGGAGCAGTCTACATACACACATGTTGTATAGTAGGCAATATGAGTGCAAGTGGAAAAAATTGTGATTTTAGCTCTTTAATTTACAAACAGGGATGATAAGTTTGCATGGGGGAATGGAAAAAGGTCGTCTGTGCAAGATTGCATAGGGTGAGGCAAATATTTCTATAACAAGATCTCTTACAAGCCAGATCTCCAACCCAATCTGCATCAACAAAGCCATGTATATCCACCACTTTTTCCAATCCCGGTCTTCCTTCGTATCACAATCCATATCTAGCAGTTCCACGCAAATACTTGAAAACCCTTTTTCCTATTGTCCAATTCTCCTTCCCTAATTTTGACATATACCTGCTCAAAAATCCCACTTCATGGTGCAATGTCCGGTCTAGTACATACCATTGCATACATCAAACTGCTAACTACACTCGCATATGGAACACGAGACATGTCCTCCTCCTCTTCCTTTTTCTTGGGACTCGTGCAAAAAATATAACACATACCCAACACAATGGTGCAGTAACTTTCAAATCTCCAACTTCGAATATCATCTCCCTCCTCTTCAATTTAATTATTGCCCGGTTATCAAAATCTCATTCCAGTCCCATCAATTTTGGATATGGTTCACTATCATATATGATCTCAATAACCTCAAAGGATGCCACACTGTGCACCCCATCCATGTTCATATGTGCACCTGTCAATCGACCAATCGGTACTATTTTGTAATGATTCAAGATTCTTAACTAAATAGGATACCATACTAGCTTGGGTTTTCCCATCATCTCCCAGGTCTATTTAGGAAATATGTTCACTTTTGACCCCAATTCCAAGATAACATTATCCACATCATATTCCCTAATTTGTGCATTGAACCTAAATTCTTCGTTGGTCCTCTTTCTGTGTGGTATCGTATTCACCGCCCTTTGTACGATGGGAGTTTCCCTTTCATGTGTACAATGATCAATCATCTCATATAGTGTGTTCGATGTAGTTTCATCTTTAATTATCTCTATGTAACTTCTCAATAATTATTTTAGCATGCTTACTTTCCCATTTGATTTTCCTAGTACATCGTGGTCTTTGACATGAGGCACAAATGATGTTGATGCTCCCAAATCTTGTCCAACCACCTCTTTCCTTTCCCTCTAATATGTCTCATTTTCTTACTGAAGATAAAAGGTTTCCATGGGTCTTCCTGAATTCCTTACCCACTTCTCATCCTACTTCCATCCATTCGACATATCAACTCATTTTCTAGCTCCTCTGCGCGTAACAATTGTTATTATTGGCCCTTCATTGCGTTCTTCGGCTGATATTTTCTGCACAATTTGATTTGGATTATGGCTTTGGTTCCCTCTAGCCTGCCATTTCACAACCAATTGGGGACAATATTCTATTGCATGATCCAATGATCTACATTATGTGCACGTTGTACATGGATTCGAGAAGTCACAAGCTAAGTTCCCCGGTTGATTACAGTTATAACATTTTATCGATCCTCTTCCTCCTCTACCAAAATTTCCTCTCTGTCTACCTATACCAAACTTTCCTCTATTCCCTGGAGTAAAACCTATTTGATTATTATATTGTTGACCCCCTATGTTTGACACAAAATTCTCCTCTTGAATCTTGTACATATCTGAAGTACACTCCCTCATCAAATCGAATATGTGACAATCCTTTTCTTCATGTTCGACCAACTTGCAAAAGTTGTAGAAAAATTTCCTTGGTGTACTCTAATAATTCTGCAGTAATGGACATTCAGTTAGATGATCTCCCCATTTCTTACATATCTCGCAATACCCTCCTCCTGGTAATGGATTTGATGCTCTAGTTTCCAAATATTGTGAAAATGATGGACATTCGTCCTTTTGATGGCCTTCAATCCTACAATTGGTACACCAAACTTGCTCTTGTTTTTCCTTCCATTTTGTAAGTTCTACCAGTTTAATCATCAAAGAATCCAACTTCATCTGAACTTGCATCATCCCTCCACTGTCTGCTATTGGGGATGATTCCAATTTCATTGCAATTTCTAGTGCCTTGGGCTATGGTGGAACATTATGTTGAATCAATGGTCTGTGAATGTGTGGTAAAAGTCCAACAATAAACCATTCATGATGTTATTGCTATGGTATCTGGAAATTCATCCTTCCCATCAGGTCCTTGAACCTTTGATCGAAGTCCCATACCAACTTTTCTTACACCTGTTTAATCTCCTTCAGTTCTATAATGTACTATGATTCCGACTTTGGCTTCTTAAAATATTTTAGCAATGCTTTTCTTATCTCGGCTAATGTCCTATCCTTTTTTTATTAAGGTTGGTTGTCATTGATGCCAACCCTTGAAGAAAGCCCCATGGCACAAGGTTTGGGTGATGGACCCAAGATTGTTTGATGTAAAGATGAATCATTATTGTCTTTTCATGGTTGATAAGAAGTAAAAATGGATGAACTCCAAAGTGGTACCCTTATGGTGAAAGCCCTCACGGGAAGACACTTTGTGGAGTGAGAGAACCATGCTTATTTGAGGAATAATGAGATGAAGGACAGTGAATTTGTGAGTGAAGGCATATGCAAGCTACATAACAGATAGGGCACATACATACATGGGATTCATAACATATAAGATGCGTACATACATGGGATGCATCACTACAGGTCATGTATCTGTTGTAATTTTGTAGATACATGTTTAGTTCAGGTATAGATTGATTATAGGGTAGTTGTACAGATTGGATACAGGTCAGTGGTACAGGTTGATATAGTTGTACAACAACATATCTCACAGTGATAGGTTGACAATGGTTCCATCATACTACTTCTACTTCAGGGTGGCAGGATGGGGCAAGGAAAGGTGGTTGTAGCCACCTTCCGGTTGTATCTGGAGAGCATAGGGGGTTGTACCCTCCTTCTGGTTGTAGCAAGAGAATTGGGGAGTTGGGTCTTCCCTTAGGTTGTAGCCTAAGAAACTAGGTGGTTGGATCCTCCTTCCAGTTGCAGCTAGAAAACAAAGGAATTTGGTGCTTCCAATGAATGTAATTCTTCAAGACATATGAGAAAAAAGATTTTGTGGTTTTCTCCCGATTTTGGTTTCCACGTAAAACACTAGTGTACTATGTATGTGTGTGATTGTTCATTTCTTATTTCTCATTATTGGATAATAATACTACATTGATATAACACTTAGATCAATTTGGATAAAAATTATTATAATTACACTATTACTGATTCACCCCCCCTCTCAGTAATCCAACAATTGGTATCAGAGCAGGTTCCTTCAGAAATCAATTTAACCATTGAAAGTTAGATCATGGAGAGTACCAACTTATACAAAAATGGAATACCACAGTTTGATGGACAGAAGTATTCCTTAAAATGGAATACCATGTTTGATGGATGTAAGTATTCCTTATTTATCATAAAATTTAATATAACCTATATTAAGGTTGAATTATATTAATATAACCTATATTAAGGTTGACACTATGATATATAACCTATATTAATTTAGCCCTTATCTATCATAAAATTTAATTTGAACTGATATATTCAGCATTAATTTTAGCCCTCATTTATCATAAAATTTAATATAACTTATATTTAGCATTAAAATTAATACAATACCATTTATCATGTAAATTTAATATTAATAACTTAACCTATTTTTAGCCTATTTTAACCCTAGACTGCTCAAACCTAGGACTAATAACATTAATACTACCAAAACTAGATTAACCTTAATTTAACCTTATTAACACAAAATTAATATTAGATTGCTTAATAATAGGGTAAACCCTAAAATTTAGCCCATCCTTAACGTATAATTTGGATTAAACATCATCGGGTTACCATTTTGTTTTCATTAATTAATTATACCCTGATTTGAGAAACCTCCCCAAACCTAGGGTTCACTTTCACTATTTAACTAAGGCTCTCTCTTAATTTTTTCCTCGGCTTTTTCTCTGCCCTGCCATGATGGTGATCCTGCTAGGATCCACAAACGTCGACGACAAACTATCATTAGCACTGGTGGTTCCTCCGCACTTCAACAATGTTCTCACCACAGAAAACTAAATGAGTGTGGCGATTCTTTTGGACTACAAAGATGAAGGCATATATAAATGCATAGGGATTTCAAGTTTTGCAATCAATTGTGGATGGATACACAAGACCACTAGCTCCACCAACAAATGACAAAGTGGTAAAACTCAGTTAGAATAATTACAAAGCCATAAATTCACTTTTGAATG
This sequence comes from Picea sitchensis, assembly GCA_010110895.2. Lineage (NCBI taxonomy): Eukaryota > Viridiplantae > Streptophyta > Pinopsida > Pinales > Pinaceae > Picea > Picea sitchensis. Next base: position 35,641 of record SNQJ01S0075539.1, read on the forward strand.
GTCTCATGACAAAGTATTCACCAAATTTTCACATCGAATTCAAGAAGATATTTTAACAAGCTTCAACATTTATGAAGGAGAACAAAATTCAGCAACAAAGCTTGAACCACAGAGGTTGCCCTACAACAAAAATGAACCGAAGATAAATATATCACAGCCTACTTATTACAAGTCTATGAAACAGTAAATGAAATCAAAGGATTGGGAGAAGAAATTGAAGAATCTGTAATTGTTCAAAAGTTACTAATATCTCTTCCTATGATATTTAACCCTAAGATATGAGCACTAGAAGAAAGATCGGATTTAAACTCAATAAGCATGGACAAACTTCATGGAATCTTCACAACATATGAAATGAGAAATGAATAGGAAAATCCAGATGTAAAAGAAGGAGCCTTGAAAGCATCCAAAATATCAAAGGAAAAGAAAAAGGAACAAGAAGAATGTAGCAGCAGCAGCGACGTATCGGAAGATGATGAAGAAGTGGCCAACTTCGTCAAAATACTGAACATGGGAACCAACGATAAGTATAGAGATAAGCTTCCTTTAATTTTTTTTAATTGTGATGGTATTGGTCATTTTGCTAACAAATGTCCTCATAAGAAAAAGAGAAATGATGAAAGTTACTCAAAAGGAAAACACACATATAAAGGAAAAATAACTAGAAAGAAAGATTTCAATAAAATCTTATGCATCAAAGAAGACATCTCATCATCAGATAAAGATGAAATCAGTGACAGTGAGACAGGAAGAGTTCTATTCATGGCAGTAAAATATTCTGACAAAGAAGACTCTGAAGAAGAATATGAAGAATCCGAAGAAGGATATGAATGATTCGAAGAAGAAATTGAAGAGGCGGAAGTTGACTATTGAGAAGAATTAAAGTGTGCCACATAATTTATCAGAAGAGAAAAGAAGAAAAACAAGAAACTACAAGCAAAACTAGACAAGAAAAAGGACACTCGAGAACTAGAACAAATGATCACGAAATTAAAGGTTCAAATAGAAGAAGATAAACGAATTGAAGAAGCACTCAAAGAACAACTAGAATAAAATGACAAGATCATTGAAAACTTGGAAGCAGATATTGTCACACTAAGAAAGGATATTCAAAAGAAAAATATGCAGAATAGCTCAAAAGTTCTGGATGACATTATCAGCAACCAAAAATCTCATCTTGACAAGTTTGGACTTGGATATAATCAGACAGAAAATGGATCAAGCTCCAAAACAACAGATCAAGAAACAAATCCAAAAAGCTATGCAGAAACAATCAAAGGGGATAGGAAGATTACAGGGACACTCCTCCACCGAGAAGATTCAGATTTCAGAATCAACAACAAATAGACAGGCCTCAATAAGAAGAAGGATTCATAGAGCACCTCCTTTTATAATATATTCAAATAACAGGTTTCAAACTATATGTTTTGGTTTATGTTATGCATGTAATAATTTTGGACATAAAGTTGTAAATTGCATATCTAACAATAGGAATAATAACAACTTTGAGAGTCATACACAAAGGGGTTATTCAAGAAGACCTAGTGAAACACAAAGAAGAAGTTACAACAGGTTTGAATATTTGAGCACTGAAGTGGAATGTTACAAATGTAACAATTTTGGACATGTGGCCAAAGATTGCAGAATGACAGTCCCTCCTAAAGAACCTCAACAAAATAACAATAGTCACAGACAAGAACCTCAGAAAACGACATGGATAAGAAAGCAAGATAAGTATAGAAATGAAGAATGCACAGTCATTATAAAAGCTAAGCAGAAGAAACATGGTTGGTATGCTGACCGTGGGTGTTCAAAACACATGATAGGGGATCGAGACAAATTTATTGCATTGTGAAAGGAAACAAATGGATCAGTCTCCTTCGGAAATGATAATTCAGCCAAAATCATTGGAGAAGGCACAGTCTGAATTGGAAACAAGAATGAAAAGGCACAAAATGTTCTACTGGTAGAAGATATGAAACATAATATTCTAAGTGTGAGTGAAATGTGTGACCAAGGTCATAAAGTTACTTTCGATTCACAAAAGTGTGAGATAAGAAGAGAAGGTTCAGGGAAATTGGTCGGTACAGCTGCAAGAAATTCAAACAACATATATGTGTTAAGTGAAATTGGAAATGAAAAGTGTTGTCTAGGAAAGGAAGATGAAAGTTGGCTATGGAATAGAAGAATGGGTCATATGCACTTTGATAACCTTGTCAATTTCAGCAAAAGAAAAGCAGTCAGAGAAATTCCCCAGATCACAAAACCAGTCAACAATTTATGCAAGCAATGTCAACAAGGAAAGAAAACAAAGACCAGGTTCAGATCAAAGGAATATTCAACAACAAGACCACTGGAAATTGTGCATACTAGTCTAGTTGTACCAACTAAAACAAAGGGCTTAAAAGGTGAGAGATACTTTATGTTATTAGTTGATGATTATACAAGAATGACTGCAGTTTCCTTTCTCAAGAACAAGTCAGAAGATTTTGAAAACTTCAAGATCTACAAGGAAATGGTTGAAAATGAGATGGATTCAAGAATCAAATGCTTGAGATATGATAATGGAGGAGAGTTCACTTCAAAGGAATTTATGGACTACTGCTATGATAATGGAGGAGAGTTCACTAAAGGAATTTATGGACTACCGCGAATACCATGGAATGAAATTCTTCGTTGTTAGGACACTAATAGAATGGATTTGTTGAAAGAAAGAATAGGACAAGACAAGAAATGGCTCTAATAATGCTAATGGATTCAAATTGACAGATATATTTTGGACACGGGTAGTGCATACAATAGTTCACATTCAAAACATATTAATTCTCAAAAAAAACACTGATAAAACTCCCTACGAGTTATGGAAAGGAAGACCAACAAATGTGAAGCACTTCAGATTTTTTCGAAGAAAATGCTACATCAAAAGAGAATATGGAAGAATGGGAAAGTTTGACTCTCATGTGGACAAAGGAATACCTGTCGGTTACTCAAGTACAAGGAAATCATACAAGTGTTACAATCTAATATTAAACAAAGTTGCGGAAAGCATCAACGTAACAATTGATGAAACAGGAAACTAGAATCAAAGGAAGAAGAAAACAAATCAATGGAACAACTTTTCAATGAAGAAGATGAAAAAGAGGTAGAAGAGGAAGATGAAGAGAATCTGACAGAAGAAGAAGAGAAAGTTCAGAAAGTGTCTCCAAAGACACCCAGTAAACGAGTATAGAAGAATCATCCTTCAGATCAAATTATCGGGAACAAATATGCAGGAGTTGAGACTAGAAGAAGAATATGTTCACTAGAACAAACACACCTGGCACTCTTATCTACAATTGAAACAAAATGTTTTGAAAAATCCAGCAAGGTTGAATTTTGGAATAAGGCCACAGATGAAGAATTGGATCAAATAAAGAAAAACAGCACTTGGGAATTGGTTCGAAGACCAAAGAATAAGACTTTGATCGGCAAAAAATGCATTTTTAGGAATAAATTGAATGAATATGGATATCTTACAAGGAACAAATATAGATTGGTATGTAAAGGATATGCACAAATTGAAGGAATCAACTTTGAAGAGACATTTTCCCCAGTTGCCAGAATGGAAGCAATCCATTTAGGTTTAGCTTATGCATGCTCCAAAAATGTTAAAGTATATCATATGGACGTAAAATCATCTTTTCTAAATGGGGAACTTGAAGAAGAAGTCTACATTGAACAACCAGAAGGATTTCAGTTGTTAGAGAACACAAATTATGTGTGTAAATTAAAGAAGGCATTGTATGGTCTAAAACAAGCTCCTAGAGCATGGTACTCTAGACTGGATAAGTATCTGCAATAGGCAGGGTTCAGAAAAGGAAGTGAAGACAACAACCTCTACATCAAGGTAATTCAAGGTAAGTCAAGGTAATATTTTATTAATTCAAGTTTATGTTGATGATATTATTTTTGGTAGTGATGATGACAGGTTAAGCCAAAAAATTGCAAAAGATATGCAGAATGAATTTGAAATGTCGTTAATTGGAGAACTATCCTTCTTTCTGGGACTTCAGATACATCAAAGAAACCAAGGAATTTATATTTCTCAAACCAAGTATATCATGGAAATGCTAAAGAGGTTTGGAATGGAAGATTGCAAACCAGTTATCACTCCCATGCAAACCAGTTGTAAGTTGAGCAAATATGATGATTCGAAGTCTACGGATCAGATGCAATACAAGTCAATGATTGGAAACCTACTATATTTGAAAACATTCAGACCATATGTAATGCAGGCAGTTGGACAGGTGGCATGATTTCAAGTAGCACAAAAGGAATCACATGTATTAGCAGTAAAAAGGATTTTCAGATATCTCAAAGGAAGAGAAGAGTTTGGATTATGGTATCCAAAAGAAAAATATCTATCACTTATTGCCTACACAGATGCAGATTGGGCAGGTTTTAATGATGACTAATGAAGCACCAGTGGAGAAGCATTCTACTTAGGTGAGTGTTTTCTATCATGGCTAAGAAAGAAACAATCATCAGTATCTTTATCTATAGCCGAGGCCGAGTATGTTGCAGCAACATCATGTTGTACACGGGTTCTTTGGATGAAACAAACTCTAACAAATATACAGTTTGAGTATGATGAGCCCATTCCAATATATTGTGATAATACAAGCGCTGTCAGTATCTCGAAGAACCCAATGATTCACTTCAAGATGAAGCACATTCCAATCAAGTATCACTTTCTACGGGAACAGGTTGCAGAAAAGAACATCAGAGTTGAGTATGTGGGCACAAAAGAACAAGTGGCAGACATCTTCACAAAACCACATCTACATGAATCCTTTGAATATCTTCACCAGAGACTTGGAGTTATTTCTACTCCAAAATGAATGATTTTTGAATGTTTATCTTATATGTCTTAGATTTACATGAGGAAGCACCATAAGAGGACAGTTCAGTCAGGGGGAGCAACCTTGGATGGAAATATACCTTGCCATTGATGACAAAGGGGGAGATATTTATCATATGCAGAGGATAGAGATAGAGGAAAGAGGCATGGTTCCAGGGGGAGAAAATTTATCAGATAAGAGGATAGAGGCATGGTTTTAGGGGGAGCATGAGTGATATGATTTCAGTATTGCATCAGAGTGTTTCCATCAATGCCAAAGGGGGATATTGTTGATTAAGGTTGGTTGTAATTGATGTCAACCCTTGAAGAAAGCCCCGTGGCACAAGTTTTGGGTAATGGACCCAAGATTGTTTGATGTAAAGATGACTCATTAGTGTCTTGTCATGGTTGATAAGAAGTAAAAATGGATGAACTCCAAAGTGGTCCCCTTATGGTGAAAGCCCTCACGGGAAGACGTTTTCTAGAGTGAGAGAACCCATGTTTATTTGAGGAATAATGAGATTAAGGATAGTGAATTTGTGAGTGAAACTATCCTAGATGGATAGTGCTTGTCATGCCATTTCCGGTGGTATGTGGGAAATCACATAAATCCTCATGGTTAGAGAGTTATGACCATATGAAGTTGGAGAACCCTCATGAGTCTTATAGAAGCCCCCAAGAGTCAAAGTTCTTTGCAAAAAGAAATTATTTTAAATGAAGAAGCCTTAAAATAAGGAAATTGTAAGGCTACATGAAGATATAAATAAGAGACAAAGCTCACTCATAAAAACACACTTGTACATATTGTATATCTAGTTTCTTGTGTAAATCTTCTTGTAAATACTTATGGATACATCTGAAGTGGAAAACGTCTGAGGTAGCACGAACGCTTGACAGTGAAATTCTCGGATTCACAGAAAACCCTATTTTTTTAGGCATACATGGGTTGTCTGTGTATAGGGTGAGTACACGTACGTGGGTTGGTTGTGTATAGGGTGCATACATACATAGGATGGTTGTGTATAGGGTGTGTACATGTACGTGGGTTGTCTATGTATAGGGTGAGTATGTACGCGGGATGGTTGTGTATAGGGTGAGTACATGTTGATAAAGCCATGAAACTTGAGAATATGAAGGTGTAGAGGTTCTAGATTCTAAGATCAAGATCCCAGGAAGGTCTAGAGTCTTAGATACATCAGATCCATCCATTGGTTCAAAAGTATGTATTATTTCTATGAATAGTTGCATTTTGACGTATGCATGAGGAATGGCAATGGAGATTTGAGGATTCTCCCTAGAGAGACTAGTGGCTACATGGGATCTCGTGTATAAGTCAGATCTACAGAAATACAGTGCTGGTATATTTATCATTGATACTTCTTGTTGAGACACATCTTGTATTTCTTGACATGTGGCTAAGAGTTTTTATGGTACATGGTTGAGATCTTGTATTTATTGATGTATTGAG
>SNQJ01S0075539.1:47581-59858 GCA_010110895.2 Picea sitchensis
AGATAGCCTTGCCTCTTATTTATACTTTCATGTAGCTTCCTCAAGGGGTTACCTTTTAACCATCTTAACCCACTTTCCTTATTTTAAGGTTAACCCACTTCTTACCACTTGTCAACTTAGTAATTCCTCCATTAAATTTACTATTTAAATAATTTATTTTGTATTCACTTTGAATTATAGTACACCTATCACTTCACTTTATTATTTAGCTTCTAAAATCTCTTAAACCACTTTCACTACTTTGACCTTTTGGGACTTCTAGATGACTCATGACAGTTATCTAACTTCACATGGCCATAACTCTCTAATCGTGAGGAGTTATGTGAAGTTCCATATACCAATGGAAATGGCATGACATGTACTATCCATATAGAATATTCTTACCTGGAAATATATCAAAACTCATACCATTATCCATCAAACAAACTTGGGTCCATTACCCAAACCATTCTCCAACTTCACATGGCCATAACTCTCTAACCGTGAGGAGTTATGTGAGGTTCCACATACCACAAAAAATGGCATGACATGTACTACCATTTGGAATAGTCTTACCTACAAATATATCAAAACTCATACCATTATCCATCAAAAAAAATTGGGTTCATTACCAAAACCATTGTGCTACCGGAATTCGCTACCGGACTTTCTTCAAGGGTTGACATTAATGACAACCAACCCAATTAATCAACAATATCACCCTTTGGAATTGATGAAAACACTATGATATAATATTGAATTCATTTCACTCATGCTCCCCATGTGACCATTTCTCCCCCTGGAACTATGCATATGTGTTATACATGTGATAAATCTCTCCCCCTTTGTCACCAATGGCAATGGTATCTTTCCATTTGGGCTGCTCCTCCTGACTGAATTGTCCTTGGGGATACTCCCCCTAACTGAAATCTTCCTGAAACTGATCTCCCAACCCAAAATTTCCTCTCTATGGTGATTCCTCATGTAAATATAAGACATAAGATAAGCATTCAAAAACATTCATTTTGGACTACAAATTACTCAAAGGCTTTCCGTGGAAACRGTTTTGTAAATATGTTTTCCACTTGTTMTTTTGTTCCCACATGCTCAACTCTGGTGCTCTTCTCTACAATCTGTTCCCGTAGAAAGTGATACTTGATTGGAATGTGCCTCATCTTGGAGTGCATCACCGGGTTCTTTGAGATATTGATGCCACTTTTATTATCACAATAGATTGGAATGGGCTCATCATACTCAACTTGTATATCTGTCACATTTTGTTTCATCCATAGAACCTATGTATAATATGATGTTTCTACAATATACTCTGCTTTGGATGTAGATAAAGATACTGATGATTTTTTCTTTCTTAGCCATGATATTAAACACTCACCCAAGTAGAACGTTGCTCCACTGGTGCTTTGTCAGTCATCAATGCAACCTTCCCAATCTGCATCTGTGTAGGCAATAAGTGATAGATCCTTTCCTTTTGGATACCATAATCCAAACTCTTATATTCCTTTGAGATATATGAAAATCATCTTTACTACTAATACATGTGATTCCTTTGGTGCTGCTTGAAATCATGCCACCTATCCAACTGCCTGCATTACATCTAGTCTGGATGTTGTCACATATAATAAGCTACCAATCATTGACTTGTATTTCCTCTTATCTGTAGACTTTCAATCATCATATTTTCTCAACTTGCAAATAGTTTGCATAGGAGTGAAAATTGGTTTGCAATCTTCCATTCCGAACCTGTTTAGCATTTCTCTGATATACTTGGTTTGAGAAATAAAAATTCCTTGGTTGCTTTGACATATCTGAAGACTCGGAAATAAGGATAGTTCTCTGAGTAATGACATTTCAAATTAATTATGCATATCCTTTGCAAATTTCTATCTTAACCTGTTCTCATCACTACCAAAAATAATATCATCAACATAAACTTAAATTAATAAAATACTATCTTGAGTTACCTTGATGTAGAGGTTGTTGTCTGCACTTCCTTTTCTAAACCCTTCCTGGTGTAGAAATTTATCCAGTCTAGAGTACCATGCTCTAGGATCTTGTTTTAGACCATGAAATGCCTTCTTCAATTTACACACATAATTTGTGTTCTCTGAAAACTGAACTCCTTCTGTTTGTTCAATGTAGACTTCTTCTTCAATTTCCCCATTTAGAAAAGATAATTTTATGTCCATCTGATACACTTTAATATTCTTGAAGCATGCATAAGCTAAAAGAAATTGGATTTCTTCCATTCTGGCAACTGGGGAAAATGTCTCTTCAAATTTGATTCCTTCAACCTCTGTGTATCCTTTACATACCAATCTGGATGTGTTTCTTGTAACTTGTCCATCTTCATTCAATTTATTTCTGAACACCCACTTTGTGCCAATCACATTCTTATTCTTTGGTCTTGGAACCAATTCCCAAGTTTCATTATTCTCTATTTGATATAATTCTTCATCCATGGCCTTATTCCAAAATTCGTCCTTGTTGGCCTCTTCAAAACTGTTTAGTTCAATCGTAGATGAGAGTTCTAGGTGAGTTTGTTCTGGTGAACAAATTGTTCTTCTAGTCTCAACTCCTGCATCTTTGTTTCCGATAATTTGATCTGAATGATGATTCTTTTGTACTCTTTTCCTAGGTGTCTTTGGAGGCACTTGTTTTATTTTCTCTTCTACTTTTGTCTGATCCTCTTGATATTCCCCTTCTACTTCTTCTTCATTATCTTCTTCTTCTTCGTAAAGTTGTTCAATTGATTCATTTTCTTCTTCCTTTAATTCTCGTCTACCTGTTTTATCAATTGTTACATTGATGCTTTCCACAACTTTGTTCAACGTCGGGTTGTAACACTTGTATACTTTCCTCTTATTTGAGTAACCAACAAGTAGTCTTTTGTTCACACAAGATTCAAACTTTCTCATTATGCCATCTTCTCTTTTGATGTAGCATTTGCTTCCAAATACTCTGAAGTGCTTCACATTTGTTGACCTTCCTTTCCATAGCTCATAGGGAGTTTTGTCAGTGTTGTTTCTTATCATTACTCTATTTTGAATGTGAACCATTGTATGGATTGCATGTGTCCAAAAGATATCTGTCAATTTGGAATCCATTAGCATTGTTTGAGCCATTTCCTGTATTGTCCTGATCTTTCTTTCAACAAATCCATTTTGTTGAGGTGTCCTAGCAATAGAGAATTGTCTTTTTATTCCATGCATGTTGCAGTAGTCCAAAAATTACTTTGAATTGAAATCTCCTCCATTATCATATCTCAAACATTTGATTTTTGAATCCATTTCATTTTCAACCATTTCCTTGTAGACCTTGAAGTTTTCAAAATCTTCTGACTTATTCCTGAGAAAAAAAATGCAGTCATTCTTGTATAATCATCAACTAATAACATAAAGTATTTCTCACCTTTTAAACCATTTTTTGAAGTTGGTCCAACTAGATCAGTATGCACAATATTCAGTGGTCTTTTCATTGAGTATTCCTTTGATTTGAACCTGGTCTTTGTTTTCTTTCCTTGTTGACAATGCTTGCGTAAAGTGTTGGTTGGTTTCCTGATCTAGAGAATTTCTCTAACTGCTTCCTTTTTGTTGACTTTGACAAGGTTATCAAAGTGTATGTGACCCATTCTTTTGTGCCATAGACAACTTTCATCTTCCTTTCCTAGACAAAACTTTTCATTTCCAATTTCACTTAATACATATATGTTGCTTGAAGTTCTCGCAACTGTTGCAACCAATTTTCCTGAACCTTATTTTCTTATATTGCACTTTTGTGAATCAAAAGTACGCTTATGACCTTGGTCACACATTTGAATCACACTTAGAAGATTAGGTTTCATATCTTCTACTAGTAGAACATTTTCTTCCTTGGTATTCTTGTTTCCAATTATGGCTGTGCCTTTTCCAATGATTTTAGTTGAATCATCATTTCCAAATGAGACTGATCCATCACTTTCCTTTATTAATGTAAGAAACCTGTCTTTATCACGTGTCATATGTTTTGAATATCCACTACCAACATACCAATTGTTAGCACTCGGTAATTTCTTTGGGTTGTATCAAAGAAAGCCCCAATGTAACTGTTTCAACCAACTTTAGATCATATTCTAACCTATACAACCAGAGAGGGCTCTATCATATGTATAATGATTGTTAATAACTCAAATATGTCATCAATAAATGCACAGGGTCAGATTATGCAATAGGACAAGTTTATTTTTGTTTTAAAGGGGATGGTAGGACAAGCAAGAGAGAAGGTATCATTGGGCTATGGAATCAATTTAAGAAAACGATAGAAACAAATGACTCGGTGACTGAACTTGAGAGGATAAAGGCTAAGCGAGAAAGAGCTTTCAGTTTAAAATGATTGTGTGTGGAGGGGAGAAAAACACATAAAGGAACTCGGAGCACCTTTGAGGATGAATTCAAGGTTAACTTAGAGGAAAATGGTTTGTTTGAATGGCGTGAATCCTAGGGCTCTGCAAAGCGAATCCCGAGTTTGAAATTACGTTCCTAGTCAGACAGAAATAGATGTGAATAAATAATACAGGAAGTACATATGCAAAGAAATGAAACAATACATTTGACTTCTACAATTATAATCTTTTCATAAAAGATTCAGGACTTTTGCATTAAGTTTCAATTAGATCAAAAATCTACAATCAATAGTCACTGTCTACATATTTCGCCAAGAAACCCCTTTTACATGAAAATAATCCCCATATATAGAAACATAATGTCACCCTTGGCTTCTAGGGTCAAACTACTCCCTCCTACAATCATGGATCCATTTTCTTTGAAAGAGAGCAACAACTTCAACGGATTCACTAAAAATAGAAAACTTGACTCTGCCAAATCATAATCGTAACCGAAATATTATTTACAATCATTGATCATGATCAAAATTAGACCATATGGTTGTGATGAGTCATCATGTGCAGTTTTGGACACTCTTTCACCCTTGAACAATCATTTTTCTACGCAAGAGTAATCTACAACAAAAAATGTAGCAGAATGTGCAACAAACTAGGGAAATTGGCATTAAAGATGACATCATATCTCCCTAATAAAAAATTATTTTTTGAAACTGAGAGATTTTTTTGTATTTAAGATCGTTATAATGAAAACCCTCGCTAGGTTTCTTGAAATGCATCTCCTTCTGGCTATAATAAGTGTCGCAAAAACATGTCTTGGGGAGGAAATCATGAAAACTACAAAATAGGGCTCCAAGATTCCTTCGAATCTCCCAAAATATAAAACTTTTTTCAAATCTGAGAGATTTTTTTATTATTTGGTTTGTCTTCAACAAAACCCTCTCGAGGATTTTCACAATTTCTACCCATTTGGTCAGAAAGTGATCTTGAAGTTGACCACTAAACCAGTCATTTGGCAGTGCGACCTGTAGCCTGTGTGCAGGAAAATACTCTATGCGACATAATCCTTTATGCGACAGAATCCTTTGTGTGACAACATCCTTTGTGCAACAGAATCATGTATGCGATGAAATCCATTGTTCGATGACATCCTCTGCATGAAAACATCCTATGCCCGAAAACATCCCATGTGAGATGAAATCCATTGCACGACGAAATCCACTGCGCGATGAAATCCACTATGCAACGAAATCCTATGCATGACGGCATCCCATGCATGATAAAATCCACTGTGTGATAACATCCTCTGCGTGAAAACATCCTCTGCACGACAGCATCCCATGCATGATGAAATTCACTGCGTGATGAAATACACTATGCGATGAAATCCACTGCGCGACAAAATCCTATGTGCAACAACATCCACTACACGACGAAATCCACTGCTCGATGAAATCCACTGCATGATAGAATCCTTTGCACAATGAAGTGACATGCACAACGCATAGAAAATTTTACAGCATGCAGTTGAAAATTGAAATGGAAATAATGAATGATAACCTTCCTTTTGAAACTAACCCTTGGAGATGTTGGATGATTCTAGGCATAAAAACAATATGGGTGCTAACAAGCATGACTTTTCAAATTGTTGACAAACCTCTAAGCTTAGCTATAAAAATCATGGTGCTAACAGTTGGCTCCAACGGGGATGTTATCCTCCCTGTGAGGTAGAAAAGAACAGTACATCAGGCACCTATCCATTGGGCTGCTCCCAAACTCAACTTTCCAACTATAACTTGTAACCTGTATCCACTAAAAACCCAAAGATGTATATGCTCCAAACTGAAATCTGAAACTAAGCTGAAAATGAAAACTACATATTTCTAAAATAAATGCTCATAGTATCGAGCTTATTCGCACTCCTACCTACCCTAACTGTCGAAAATATGCTAATCAAGTGAAATCAAAATGTCAATGCAACCATGCAACCATGCAAAATGTCAATGCAACCACTTTTTTATTTCTTTTCACATGCTTGCTCCAAATCCTGTTTACCGATAAGTCATTCAAAATTTATCTTTAAATTCAAATCTCAAAAACCTAAAAGCATTGGGACTGTTTGTTGCCTCCAAAAAAACTACAAATGTATCCTCCAGAACATACATAAAACAATAATCATGTTTCACACCTTCTACTGCATCCTTGCTTTCATGTAATTCAACCTGGTGATTACCACAAAAGGCTGAAAAATATGTTGAGACTGCTGGAAATAATAATATTCTGAATCAGAAGACAGTGTTGGTTGAAATGAAAGCCCTAGTGGCAAGCAATCCATATCTAACACTGATGTTGATTTACCATCATATTTATTTCCAAGCTGGTAGTTGATCACAGGCTGCAAACATGAACTGAAATAGCCTTCCATGTAATCAACAATAAGGTCATTAAAAGTATGAGAAGGTTGTTGGTCCTCTTCACTGATAATAAATTTTTCATGTAAAACAATGTCACTGTGAATGCAGTCAGACTTCACTGCTTCCTTTGTTATCTCATGACTTACTTTCAACAATTCAAAGGAAGAAAAACATAATGGAAGATAGTTTCCATTTGCAAGTCCACTGCTTTCTTCATATTCAACACCATGCTTGGAGGATTTCTAATTTGAAACATTATAAACATTTTTCTTCAACAATTTGAAAGACGCAAAACACAATGAAAAAGTTATTTCACCTAATTCAAAACTTTCTTCATTTTCTTTACTGCTGTCATATGCACATTTTTCAATTTCTTTATATTGTTGAACATAGTCATTTTCATATTCATCTTTGACCAATGGCTACAATTTAGAACTGACAAGACCTTCTACATAACAGGTAACAAGATCATCAAACACATGAGAATATTATTGTATTTTCTTGTCAATTTGTTCCAATGAATCAATGTGATTTGGCATCAACACACATTTCTTTTCTTCAATGATGATCTTAGAATTTTCTTTCAACAATTTAAATGAAGAAAAGCATAAAGGTAAATAATTTCCTTCAGTTGATTCAATACTTTCTTCTTTGTAAATGTGATATGTAGGTTGATTGCTATCATTACACTACTGAAAATCAACATTTTATGATAGAGAACATGCAGTTGGTTGTTCTAGGAAGTCAACACCATAATCATCATCATATTCATCATATATAGGAAAATCAACAACATCTGCAATGTCATCTAACAAGAAAAAACTTGGGACAACAACCTTCTCTTCAGCAAGCTGATTTGCAAATTCATTTTCTTGAATGTCTACAAATTAATACATAAAACAATTAGTTTCTTTCTCATGATGACAAAGATCGAGATGTAAATTAGCTTCTTGTTTATGTGCAATCTCATGTTCTTCAACTTTCAACTTCTCATCCAAAATCTGATTTTGTAGCTCTTTACATTCTTGAATATTCTCTTCCACTTCCTGATCATTATTGAACATATGCTAAAAATACATAGACTTCCTCTCCATCAGAAGAAAAGATAAGTCTGATTAAAACGTTGTTACATAATGGAGCATGGAAGCAACTTCAGGAGGTTGGACTTCTTTAGGCAGTTTATAATAAAGACTGGAAAACCTCCTACATAAATTTGAGATAGTTTCATCTTTTATTATTCTCATGGCATAAAACTCTGAAAGGATTAGATTCCATGACTTTATCTCGCCCCAAAATCTATGGAAATCTTCCCTCAATTCATCCCACAAGCTAATCGAATGAGGCTGTAAATGTTTGAACCATGCTTTGGCATCTCCTTGTAAGGACTGAGAAAAGGCCCTCATAGACACATCATCATGTTCAATCTCAAAGAGGTATATAAAATGCTCAAAGACCTGAATATGTTTTTCAGCTGAATGTCCATCAAGCTCTCCATTGAACCTAGGAAGGTACTTATAATGTTTCAGAGGAAATTCATGAAGGATGGAAGGCAATTTAAGAGGACTGTATCTTTCTTGAATATTGGGGGTGCAAGATTGAGAATAGAAGGTACAAGCTCAGATTTGGTTTCATTAAGCTCATAAGAATGATCATGAACATCATATGATTTAGAGGAAGGAGCTTGGTGAATATCGGTTATACAAGAAGGAGGTATACCTACAGTTTTCAATGAAGGATATACAAGGGTAGATCTATGGGATTCATTTGAACGAAGTAAGTGAAGAAATATTATTTTGAGAAACTCAGGAAAGGACAAGAAGATATTGATAAAATAGAAAAGTACTTCTTGAACTAAACTTAAGCTCAAGTACCTGATTTTTCCATACTTCTCTTCCATATCTGTGTCAACAGGTCTCATTTTCCAGTGGAGTCTTTGAATCGCATTTGAATCTTGATTAGAGTTGCCATGAAAACTTTAGCTCTGGATTCTTTTGCGAGGGGAACCACCTTCAAACTGATTTTCTGATGTGTGGAGTCACCAGAGAAAAAATACATCCAATATGTGCCCAAGTGTTTGTTGCTCTCAGACCTTAGAAATGAAATGATGTCGTTCTTCCCAATTCAATTTCATCCCCGGCAACGGTGCCAAAATGTTAGCACTCGATAATTTCTTTGGGTTGTATCAAAGAAATCCACGAGGTAACTATTTCAACCAAATTTAGATTGTATTCTGACCTATACAACCAGAGACGGATCTCTCATATGTCTAATGACTGGTAATAACTCAAATATTTCATCAATAAATGCACAGAGGTTAGATTCTGCAATAGGGCAAGTTTATTTTTGTTTTAAAAGGGATGGTAGGAAAAGCAAGAGATAAGGTACCATTGGGCTATGGAGTCGATTTAAGAAAATAATAGAAAAAAATGACTCGGTGAATGTACTTGAGAGGATAAAGGCTAAGCGAGCAATAGTCTTCATTTTAAAATCATTGTGTGTGGCAGGGAGAAAACACATGAATTAACTTGGAGCACCTCTGAGGATGAATTCAAGGTTAACTTAGAGGAAAATGGTTTGTCTGAATGGTGTGAATCCCAGGGCGTTGTGCAATGAATCTAGGGTTCGAAATTACATTCCTATTCAGACAGAAATAGATGTGAATAAAGAATACAGGAAGTACAAACGCAAATAAAGGAAACAATACATCTAACTGCTACAACTAGAATCTTTTCATCAAAGCTTCATGACTTTTCCATTAAGTTTCAATTGGATCAAAAAGCTACAATCAATAGTCATTGTCTACATTATTTCGCCAACCAACTCCTTTTACATGAAAATGATCCCCATATATAGAAAAATAATTTCACCCTTGGCTTCTAGGGTCCAACTACTCCCTCCTAGAATCATGGATCTGTTTTCTTTGAAAGAGAGCAACAACTTCAATGGATTCACTAAAAATAGAAAAACTGACTTTGCCAAATCATAATCGTAATCGAAATATTCTTTACAATCATTGATCATGATCAAAATTTGACCATATGGCAGTGATGAGTCATCATGTGCATTGTTGGACACTCTGTCACCCTTTCTCATCAAGTCTGCTACACAATAGTAACCTACAGCAAAAAACGTTGTGGATTGAGCAGCAAAATGGGAAAATAAGCATTAAATATGACATCATATCTCACTAATAAAACATTATTTTCCGCAAACGAGAGAGTTTTTTGTATTTAATATCGTTATAAATAAAAATCTCTCTCAGTTGCTTGAAATTCATCTCCAGATGGCCGAAATAAGTGTCTCAAAAAAATGTCTCGGACAGGAAATCATGAAAACTGAAAAATAGCGCTCCAATATTCATTCTAATATCCCAAAATATGAAACATTTTTCACATATGAGAGAGGTTTTTATTAATTTGTTTTTCCTAAACAAAACCTTCTCGGGGATTTTCAAAATTCCTCCCTAGTTGGTCGTAAAGTGATCTTGAAGTTGACCATTAAACCAGTCATTTGCACACTGTGACTTGTAGCCTGTGCGCAGGAAAATGCTCTGCGCGAAAGCATCCTTTGCATGACAGAATCCTTTTCATGATGAAATCCACTGCACGATGAAATACACTACACAACAAAATCCACTGCGCGATGAAATCCATTATACGACAAAATCCTATGCGTGAAAGAATCCAATGTGCGACGAAATCCATTGCGCGATGACATCCTCTGTGTGACAACATCCTATGTGTGATAGGATCCCATGCGCGATGAAATCAACTATAAGATGAAATCTACTGCATGATGAAATCCACTACGCAACAAAATCCTATGCGCGACAACATCCACTACGCGACGAAATCCACTGTGCAATGAAATCCACTACGCGACGAAATCCACTACCTGAAAAAATCCTTTGCACAGTGAAGTTCTCTGCGTAGCGCGTAGCAAATTTTGTAGTGCGCAGTTGCAAATGGAAATCGAAATAATGAATGATAAGCTTCCTTTTGAAACTGACCCTTGGAGATGTTGGATGATGACAAGCATAAAAACAATATGGGTGCTAACAGGCATGACTTTGCAAATTGTTGACAAACCTATAACCTTAGCTATGAAAATCATGGTGCTAACACCAACCATGTTTCTTATGCTTGTCTTGTAGAGAGAGTGTGAATTCTTCATTTCCCTATTGATTATTCTTTCTTATCCATGTCTTCTTTTGTATTTCATGTATGTTTTTGTTATGTTGTGGTCCTCTGGGAGGGACTTTCATTCTGCAATCTTTGGCCATGTGTCCAAAGTTGTTATACTTGTAGCATTCCACTTTAGTGCTCAATGATTCAAACCTGTTGTAACTTCTTCTCTATGTTTCACTAGGCCTTCTTGGATAACCCTTTTGTGTATGACTTTTAAAGTTGTTTATGTTCATATTGTTAGCTCTGCAATTCACAGCTTTATGTCCAAAAATATTACATGCATAACATAAACCAAAAAAAGATAGTTTGGTATCTAGGAGTTGAAGATATTCTGAGAGGAGGTACCCTTATGAATCATTCTTTTTCCTGAGGCCTATCTGTTTCTGTCGGTCGTTGATTTTGAAATCTGAATCTTCTCGGTGGAGGAGTGTCCCTGTAATTTTCTTTATGGACCTTCCTATCCCCTTTGATTGTTTTTTCATAGCTTTTTGGATATGTTTCGTGTTTTGTTGTTTTGGAGATTGATCCCTTTTCTGTCTGATTGTATCCAAATTCGGACTTTTCATGATGAGTTTTTTGACTGTTGATAATATCATCCAAAAGTTTTGATTTGTTCTACATATTTTTCTTTTGAAGATCCTTTCTTAATGTGACAATCTTTGCTTCCAAATTTCCAATGATAATGTCTCTTCCTTCTAGCTGTTCTTTGAGTGATTCTTCAATTATTTTATCTTCTTCTATTTGAACCTTTGATCATTTGTTCTAGTTCTTGAGTGTCTTATTTCTTGTCTAGTTCCACTTGTAGCTATTTGTTTTTCTTATTTTCTCTTCTGACAACTTCTATGGCACACAACAATTCTTCTCGGTAGTCAACTTCTGCCTCCTCATATTCTTCTTTGGTGTCTTCTTTATCAAATTCTTCTACAGCCTTGAATATAACTCTTTATGTCTCACTGTCACTGACTTCATCTTCATCTGATGATAAGATGTCTTCTTTGGTGCATAAGCTTTTCCTGAAAACTTTCTTTGTGGTTATTTTTTCTTTATATGTTATCAACTTGTACCATAAACAAGTGCATCAACCATGCACCAACCTATACCTCAACATGTACCATGAACAAGTGCATCAACCATGCATAACACAACAATGTGTAATTATCACCAAGATCAATATGTGATTCTAATAATATACCAATACAAGTATGCTACATCATCCATAAACCATGTGTCAACAATACTACTAACAAGTTCCTCCAACCATGTACCAAGTATGTACCAATCATGTATCAACTAATCATCAA
>SNQJ01S0075540.1:9347-36491 GCA_010110895.2 Picea sitchensis
AAAAGGGGGGGCAAAAGCACCGAGTTGAGTTTCAGAAGGGGGGCACTGTGTTTTCCAGATGCTGATTTGACGTGATCTAAATCTCGATACCTGCTTGGAACAAATGAAGAAGAGAGAGGGTGGTTGAAACCTCGCCTCATGCATTAATTGCAAGGTATGGATGTCCCAGCTGAAAGTCTACCCGAGATGGTCCTCTGTTCTGGTTCTTTCCATGGAAGCCAGACCGAGTCCTCTAGTCACCAGGGAAGCCTGCACACGCTAATTCCGCATTTAAGGGCTCAACTACCCCCCTAGCGCGAGCCATACAGAATTAAGGTGGCATATGACAGAGGAGTGCAGATCAGATTTGATTGAAGAGACTCCTCATCCTGAAATTCTAGTAGGTCTCTATTGAACAAATGTTTAGGAGTATATATGCTTAGTTTTGGTATTTTTCAAAGTATCGATGGTAGAGCGAAGCTCTCGATTGTAAAGTTTTAACAGACACTCTAGTTCTCTAGTTATGCATCTGTATGTAAGATTTCTTGTTTAATAACAAACATTCTTCTCACCCCATCTGGTTTTCATCTCATGCTGAGGGAGTTCATGATTGACTGATTCACATGAATTATGGCAATTATGTTATGAGAAAGGATTTATTGTGACATTATTATATTCTCTGGTTTTCTGCATTTGAATGTAAGACGATCTTGCGTTTAGACGCCCTCTCCTACAGTCTGTTAGAAACCTGATGTTTACGACAGACCTTTGCATCTCTCTGATACAAGTCTTCCCCCTACTCACCCTTACTACATTCACTGTCTGAAGTTTGTCTAAGACCTCACTCGCCTATGCAAGCCTGGCCTAGTTTCCGAGTTGAAACAATATCGTTTTGAGTTTACTTCCATTCGATCACCCCTTTTATACACAAATAATGACATAAACTGATGGGCGTCGGGCTCTGCTCCTGCTGCAATCCAGGAGTGACTTCCGTCGCCAACATTTCTGGCGCCGTTGCCAGGGACGAAGTTGAAAATTTTCCTCGAGATTGAATGACATTGAGCCTCTGATTCTGAGGGTGCATCAGGTATTAGAGCCTTCGAAGATTGCTACTGTGCACCTGGCGACTCCATTGTGACGACTCCACTGTGGCGAACCTGCCGTGTCAATTGTGGCTTTCAGAGGCAGGCACACGCGGTCCCACCCACAACTGCCTCTAGCTGCACTTGAAACTGATCTGGAGGTGGTTCTTGGAAAAGGAAAGGCCTCTGAAGGAGAAGATGTCGCCGCCGAACCAGGTAATCCACTATCTCCTTCTGTAGGAACTCTATTTTCTCCTCCTCAGTTTCTTAGCAGACCGTTGTCTGAAGTTTCTCGTTTCTTGAATTTCGGGAGTGTTCTTGTTGAGGTTTCCCCCCCTGGTCTGGGATTGGAGGGAGAAATCCTTGTCACTCCCCTCTCCCCTCAAGCTATACCCTAGCGTAGACCCAGGACCACATAATATTTCCCCACCCCTAGCTTTACCGCTCCTCCTCTAGTTACTGTTTCCATTTCTGCACAAAGAGAAACATTCGCCGACTTAAGATCGCTAGCCTTCTCTCTAAATCCCCTGTTGTTTCCCACTCCCCTTAGAAGCTCATCCCCAATATCCTTTTTGCAAGCTCCTTCTCCTTCGAGTTATCCTCCAAAAAATATCCCTATGGCAGGAGCAAATCCCCCTATGACCAGAATGGAGGCTATTATAGCCGCTAGATATGCTCCCCTTGTGTTACCTCAACCTCTCAATGCCCTCCCAGCAGATGGTTACCTCAAGCAGCTTCCCAAGTTTACAGGCGAGGGAGACATAACTGCGGAAGAACACCTAGAATCCTTTTACAGTTTTACAGATGATAATGTTATCATGCACACAGACGTATGGATGAAAATTTTTGTCCATAGCCTTCAAGGTGAGGCTAGAAAATGGTTCAAGGCACTGCCTCCTGGATCTATTGATGGGATCGAAGCTTTGGATAGTTCCTTTTTGATACAGTGGGGAGATAAAAAGGACTTCATGTATTACATGACAGAGTTTGGATCTTTGAAGAGAAAAGAAGAGGAGTCTGTTTTCGACTTCTCCAAGAGATTCAATAAAATGTACAATAAAATCCCTGTTGAGATAAAACCCTCCGAAGCCTCTGCAAAGATCACTTATGCTAGCGCCTTTGATCCTGATTTCTGCCTCCTGTTGAGGGAAAGAAGAGCGACTACTCTGGCCCACATGCAGGATGCGACCGTGGAGGTAGAATCTAACTTGTTGGTTGTTGACCAACTCAGGAACACCGCTGGTAGGAACATATCCAGGCAGAGGCCTGAAGCTTCCCCATCCAGTTCCTCTCCTTTGCCCCTTTAGACAGAAGAGATAGCTAGAGTGCTAAAATCACTTTCTGCCAGGATGGAGAGGTGGGAATTAGAAGGGAAGCCCATCTACAGAAATCCCCAAAATACAGATAGTAGAGGTTTCAGGAAGCCTAATAACAATGTGCCACAGGCTTTTCCTAGGGAACAAAGGAGCAGAGACAGAGATGATCAGAGGATTCATACCCCTCTCCAGAACAACCTAGTTTCTCATGAGGAAGGGGAGGAGATGGATGAACTCAACCCTGAGATCCACTGCATTGAGGACACTTCTCCGTTTCCTCATTTGACTCAATTTGCATATGAAGAATCCATTATCAACACTCAAATCAACGAGTTGAGTAGAGGGGAAAACGCTAGCAACACTCCTAACAGATATAATCTCAGGTCAAAAAATAAAGAAGGGATTTTTGATAGCCAAGATTAGCCCCCCATGGCGGAAAGGCCTACTAAAGCCGCAACAACCATTACTAAAGAAAAGAAAACCCAGAATGCTTCGCCAACAGCCAAGGAGCCTGTCACTAAGGTAAGGGAAGATCCTAAGCCTATCCCCTCCTTCAATTTTGAGCATGAGATTCAGAATATTAGAATTCCTGTACCCTTATCTGAACTAGTTAAAAACGAAGATTTCAAAAGGTCCCTCTCCAAGCTGCTACAATCTGAACCCCCCCAGCCTTCCACTGACTCAATAAATCTCCAAGATGAAAAGCCAACAGTTGTCCTAGGGCCCATGATAGAGGATAGATATGATTCATCCCCTCCCTTCTACACATCCCTGAACATACATGATAAAGTGTTGCATAACTGCCTCATGGATTCAGGGGCTTCCCATAACCTCATGCCCAAAATAGTAATGGAAGAATTGGGACTAGAGGTGACAAAAACTTATCATGATTTGTACTCTTTCGATTCAAGGAGAGTGCAGTGTCTAGGAGTCATCAAAGACCTGGTGGTTTCTTTGTTTGAGCTTCCCATGAAGAGCATGGTCATGGATATTGTGGTAGCTGACATCCCCCCCAAATTTGGCATGTTGTTGTCTAGATCTTGGATAAAAAAGCTTGGAGGAACATTACAAATGGATCTCACGTATGCCACCATTCCAGTCTTCGGAGGGGAACAAAGGAGGTTATATAGAGAAGCTCATTTGGCCTACATTGTTAGTGACGAAGCAAACCCCACCAATCACCCCATATTTGCACTTGACATCGATTTGGGGTCTAGTTTATTGCAGCTCACAGATGCTCCTGAAGATCCTTTCCAAGTCAGTAAGCAGCCCGGTCTTGATTATCTGATTCCACCTACAACCCCCTCTGTTTGGAAAATGTTTTTCGATGGAGCTTCTTCTAGAGAAGGTGCTAGCGCTGGAGTGGTTTTTATATCACCTTGTCAAGAGGCCATATCCCTGTCATACAAGCTGGAATTCGAAACCACCAATAATGTGGCAGAGTATGAAGCTCTTGTTCTGGGTATGAGGGCTGCAAAGGAAATGGGAATTAAAGAGATAGCAATATTTGGAGATGCTAAGTTAATTATCCAGCAAGTCAGAAATGCTTATCGTGCTAATAATCCCCGACTCATAAATTACAGAAATGAAGTGTGGGACCTGATTGATAATTTCTTCTTGTCTTTTAACATTTCTTTCATTCCAAGGGGGGAAAATACTCCAGCCGATTCTTTAGCTGTCTTAGCTAGTTTGCTCAAAGTTCCTCTGCCGCCTATGGTAAGAAACGATGTTGGGATAAAATATAGGCCCTTTGTACCGGACAATGTCAAGCATTGGAAGGTATTTGAAGATGATATGGAAATCGAGAAGTTTCTCCAATCAGTTGATGAATTTTTTACGTTGCACATTGATCAAGATCCTAACCCAGAAGGTGACCCTCACCCTGAGGTGTTTTAAAATAAAATTGCTAATCACCAGATTATTCAGTTGCCTAGCAATCACATTCTGAGGGGACTAGTCCCCTTAGAAAGACTATTCGATGGGAATGATGTGGCAGTAAAGGGTCAGGTTTCAAATCAAGATGTTGATACAGTCGAATGCAACATTGGCACACGAGAGGAGCCTAGGTTTGTCAAATTATCAAGAAGCCTGACCAATGAACAGAGGACAGAATATACTGAATTACTAAAGGAATTCGTTGATGTGTTTGCGTGGACCTACGAAGACCTCAAGACTTATGACACATCTGTTATTGAGCACAAGATCCCACTAAAAGAAGAGGCTAAGCCATTCAAGTAGAAGTTGAGACGGATAAATCCTATGTTGTTACCTGTCATAGAGAAAGAAGTGAAGAAATTGCTAGATGCCCAAATCATCGTCCCCTTGAGATATTCCAAATGGGTGGCCAATTTGGTCCTAGTAAGGAAGAAAAGTGGAGAAATCAGACTCTGTGTTGATTTCGGGAACCTGAACAGGAGCTCAAAGAAAGACAATTACCCCTTACCTAAGATGGAACACATACTGCAGAGGGTAACTGGTGCATCCAGGATATCCATGATCGATGGGTTTTCTGGCTATAATCAGATATCGGTCATGCCTGAGGACAGGGAAAAGACAACCTTCACCACTCCTTGGGCACATTCATGTATGCCAAAATGCCATTTGGACTAATGAATGCAGGAGCAACATTTCAGCGAGCCATGGATATAGCCTTCATCGGGGAGAAAGACCAGTTTGTAGTGATCTACCTAGACGACATCACGGTCTTCTCCGGGTCTGATAAAGAGCACTGCTATCACTTAAGGAACGTTTTCTCGAAGTGTCGGAGGTTTGGTCTTTCCCTAAATCCCAAGAAATCCTTGTTTTCTATGATGGAGGGCAAGCTATTAGGCCATATAGTATCAGCGGAAGGAGTGAGAATTGATCCCTGTAGAGTGGAGGCAATTCAAACCCTGTCACTTCCCAGTTCTAAAAAAGAAGTCCAGGCCTTTTTAGAAAAGATCAACTTTCTGAGGAGATTCGTCTCAAACTTTGTTGAACCGGTGAAACACATCACAACCATGCTCAGAAAGGGAAATGAAGTGAAATGGACCATTGAACCTAGGGAATCTTTTGTCCAAATAAAAAGGGCACTAACCGAGGCACCTATGCTGGTTAGTCCTGATTATTCCAAACCCTTCCTAGTTTTTTCTTTTGCTTCTTTCGATACAGTAGCAGCGGTGTTATTGCAGAAAAATCAAAAAGGGCGAGAGCAACCCATTGCCTTATTTAGTAAGGCATTAAGAGATGCAGAGATCAGGTATGGAATCATGGAGAAATAGGCCTATGCCTTAGTGAAAACTCTCAAAGCTTTCAGAGTCTATGTCCTGCACTCAAAGGTGACCGCATACGTTCCTTCGGCTTCTGTGAAGGACATCCTTGTACAACCCGATATAGATGGGAGAAGAGGCAGATGGATCGCTAGAATCTTGGAATTTGACTTGGAGATAAAGCCCACCAAGTTGGTTAAGGGGCAAGGTTTAGCCAAGTTACTGGCTGAATCCAATTACGAAGCCTTGGGGGTTAGTTTCATCAATACTTTCTCAGGAACTCAGCAAGCTGAGTTGCCCAACCAACGCTCTCAGGACGGCTTATCATTGACAGAATGTGCCTGGTATCATGACATTTTGTACTTTTTACAAGAGTTGAAGCCCCCGGATGGAATGGGTAAAAGTAAGGCCAGAGCTTTAAAGCTCAAGGTGGTCAGATATTGCCTTATTGGGCAAGTCTTGTACTAGAGAGACCCTATGGGGATGCTGCTAAGATGTTTAAGCCCACCAGAATATCAGAAGGTTATGCTTGATTTTCATAGAGGCCTTTGCGGGGGGCATCATTTCTGGAAGACCACAACTCACAAAATCCTCAGGGCTAGGTATTACTGGCCCTCTTTATTCGTTGATGTCAGCAGAGAAATAAGGACCTGCATCAAATGTCAAAATTTCTCAGGAAAGAAGCAGCTTAGACCACTACCATTGAAGCCTGTAGTATCTTCATCACCTTTTCAGCAGTGGGGGCTAGACTTCATCGAGGAAATCCATGCTCCCTCAAGTGGCCAACACAGATGGATCCTGACCGCAACATATTATTTCACCAAGTGGATAGAAGTTGTCCCCACCAGAAGTGCATCACACAAAGTAATTATCAACTTTTTGGAGGATATCATAGCCAGATTTGGCTGTCCCAGTAGAATCGTCACTGATAATGTTGCTTCTTTCAAGTATAAACCTCTAATTAAGTTCTGTGAGCAGTTCCAGATCTCGTTAATTCACTCCACCCCCTACTATCCCCAAGGAAATGGTTTAGCAGAGTCCTCCAACAAAAGCCTGATAAGGATCATCAAAAGACTATTGGAGGACAACAAAAGGGCCTGGGATTCAAAGTTGAAATTTTCTCTATGGGATGATCGAGTGACAACGAAGAAATCCCTAGGCACCTCGCCTTTTCAGCTGGTCTATGGAGCAGAGGCGGTTTTTCCCACTCAGGTCGCCTTACCTGTGGTGAAGTTCTTTCAAGATTATGAAGGAGAGTCAGATCATATGATCAGAAGGATTCATCAGATAGTGGAAGTACAACAGATCAGGGAACAGGTAAGGGACGCAACTCATAGTCATCAGCAAAGGGTCAAACAAGATTTTGACAGGAAGGTCAGGAAGAAAGAGTTCAAGATCGGGGATTTGGTACTTAAGTGGGATGCACCCAGGCAGGATAAGGACAAGCAAAACAAGTTTGATGTCCTCTGGATTGGCCCCTTCAAAATCTCTGAGGTTTTCTCAAACAACACGTACAGGTTGCAAGATTTCGAGGGTGAAGAGGTTTTCAACAACCCAGTAAATGGGCATTTTCTGAAGAAATGTTTTGTTTGAGCCTTAGACAGCTCCTTTGTTTGTAAATATTGTCCTTTGGTTCTCTGATCTTTTTCTTTTTTGCATATTTTCGGCTTAGTTAATGACTCCATAGCCCAATAGAAAGGTACTAAAGTTGCAGAATGAGTTCTTAGAGCATCACAGGGACGACTCTATCCCCCATGGAGCCTATTGTTAGCAACAATTTTTGCCTTGGGCACAAAAGTACCCAGGTCTGCAGGTTGCGTGGGAAGCGCCCAAGCGCAGAGAGGGAGAGTCTCTTTCGGGTTACAAGTCAAGCGAGTGAGCGAAGTTTTGTTGTCAGCAGCTGAAATCCACCTATAAAGCTGATCGATGATCATCGGGATTTCAGGGCTGCCAAGTTGCCCGAGACTTAGCACAAAAGGTAGCACCCATAGTTCAAGAAATATCTGGGTTGTCCGATCCAGTTAAGACAGGTGGCATCCAGTCAGCATTGTGGGGATCGGTGTTTCGGGAGACAAGGGGCCTCCCATTCATTGTAGCTGAAATTGTCGATCGACGAAATGCCGAGGGCACCTTTGAAGTCAAGCCCACGGTCCCAGTGCCAGGTCACGTCAAGCGAGCCTGGGAATGAAGGAAACCCCCCTTTTAAATAATGAATGCTACCTCAGCCATTCATCTTAAGGACACGCGGTGCACATCCATGCCTCGTCGACATTCGGGAGTTCGAGGGGTAAGCGCTCCTCATCGTTGCACATCTTGAAACCTCGAATCATGAAGTGTCGAAAGCACCCATAATCGGGCCCATGGTTTTGGCACTTGGTCATAAAAGAATAGGCCTTAAGGAGGGGCTCTAATGTTTATCATTTGGTGAGATGAGTCCCAAAGCATTGAAAGTGATCTTAGTCGTTCGTCTCGGAGGGACGCGTGGCGATCGTTAGGCCCTCCCAACATTTCGCCCATCGCGATTTTGTAGAGGAAATACCTACTCCTTCCTATCCACGGACCCCGAAACGTCGAAAGAACTCTAGAAGATAGGCATAGGGTCACGGCCCATGGTCACGTGAGCGAGTAGAAAGGGTTGTACAAAAGGGGGGCCAAAAGCGTCAAGTCGAGTTTCAGAAGGGGGGCACTGTGTTCTCCAGATGTCGATTCGACGTGATCTAAATCCTGATACCTGCTTGGAACAAATGAAGAAGAGAGAGGGTGGTTGAAACCTCACCTCATGCATTAATTGCAAGGTACGGATGTCCCAGCTGAAAGTCTACCCGAGATGGTCCTCTGTACTGGTTCTTTCCATGGAAGCCACACCGAGTCCTCTAGTCACCAGGGAAGCCTGCGCACGTTAATTCAACATTTAAGGGCTCAACTACCCCCCTAGCGTGAGCCATAGAGAATTAAGGTGGCATATGACAGAGGAGTGCAGATCAGATTTGATTGAAGAGACTCATCATCCTGAAAGTCTAGTAGGTCTCTGTTGAGCAAATGTTTAGGAGTATATATGCTTAGTTTTGGTATTTTTCAAAGTATCGATGGTAGAGCGAAGCTCCCGATTGTAAAGTTTTAATAGACACTCTAGTTCTGTGGTTATGCATCTATATGTAAGATTTCTTGTTTAATAACAGACAATCTTCTCACCCCATCTAGTTTTCATCTCATGTTGAGGGAGTTCATGATTGACTGATTCACATGAATTATGGAAATTATGTTATGATAAAGGATTTATTGTGACATTATTGTATTCTCTGGTTTTCTGCATTTGAATGTAAGACGATCTTGCATTTAGTCGCCCTCTCCTACAGTCTGTTAGAAACCCGATGTTTACGATAGACCTTTTCATCTCTCTGATACAAGTCTTCCCCCTACTCACCCTTACTACATTCACTGTCTGAAGTTTGTCTAAGACCTCACTCGCATATGCATGCCTGGCCTAGTTTCAGAGTTGAAACAATATTGTTTTGAGTTTACTTCCATTCGATCACCCCTTTTATACACAAATCATGACATAAACTGATGGGTGTCGGGCTCTTCTCCTGCTGCAATCCAGGAGTGACTTCCGTCACCAACAGTATGACTTACAAATCTTTCTGGTATGTTGATCTTCTTCTCTCTCATTTCAAAAGGAATTGAAAATCGCTTTCCTGTTGAGGCGAAGGATGGATGAATTATTCAAATTCCCCAATAAACCTAGGTCAGTACACATGGTCAATTCCCTACTTAAAGGTACGTTAAGTGAATTGCCCCAAAAAGGGCGAGGTACGGTTAGTGACTCACCCTAAGTGGGTGAGGAATGAAGTCGCTCATCCATCCGATGGGTGAGGTGGTGTGTAAATATTAAAGAGAATGCATGGCAAGAGATGGGAAATTGAGAAGTGAAAAGGTGGCCTGGTCAAGACCTATAACACCTATCTAGATGGTAAATTCACGAGTGAGAGGGTGGCATATGAAATACCTATTGGTTATATTAGATGCCTTAACACTGGTATTTTCACTAGTTCAAGGGTGGCCTATGTAGGAGGTGGAGGGAAGAGGATGAGGAACTATACTAGAGCCAGTCTTACACGAGGGAGGGGCGAGAGCCAGGAGCCATATTCCAGAATCCTTTAGAGCCTTATAGCCATTCTCCATTGGCCTTAAGATAAGAGCCTGTAACCTTTTGCCAGAAGCCTTTACTCTTTTGATAGAAGAGCTAAGCCCACCAGGAAGGGACACTAGCCCAAGCATCACATTAGGGATTTTTGCCTCACATTGGGGATTCATGCCTCACATTGGGATAATAGTGCCTCACATTGGGTATTCGTGCCTCACATTGGGGAGGATAGTGCCTCACATTGGGGAGGTTTGTGCCTCACGTTGGGGGAGGACACCTGACTTGATGGGACCCCAAGACTTGAAGGGATACCTGACTTGATGGGCCCCCCAAGACTTGAAGGGACAACTGACTTGATGGGATCCCCAAGACTTGAAGGGACTCCTGACTTGACAGGGCACCTGACTCAACATGTTTGACTCAACATGTTAGACTCAATATGTTTTTAGGTGCACCTTGAATTTATGGGGCACCCGAATAGGCCTTGAACATGTCTTGATGGGATACCTTGACTTGACAGATACATAAAACATGGTGAAAGTTACCTGTCCTTGAGCGTATTTTTAAGGGTCATATGATACGCCTTATCTATACTTTTTAATCCAACCAAGATCCAAGTCATCCATGATTAGACGACCCCAAAGATAATGACCGAGCTTCACAACTTCTTAGGCCTCACCAACTTTTATCGGCGGTTTGTGTTGGGGTTATCTCATATCGCTTGGGCCCTAAGCTAGGTGACTAAGGGTGGTGCGAAGGCCAATTTTTTGTGGTCTGCACCCCAACAAAAATCATTTGAGGATTTTAAGTTCCACCTCTTCTCAGCAGCAGTCATCATTCTACCATACCTGCAACAACCATTTGAGATTGAGATAGATGCTTCATATTATGCTATCAATGCAGTCCTCACTCAGCAGGGGCATCTAATATCCTATCATAGTGAAACTCTATCTGATGTTGTTCATAGTTACCCCACCTACGACAAAGATTTGTACTCCATTGTGAAGGCATGTTGACAACGGAATCATTACATTATGGGGAAGGAAACGATCATCCACACTGATCACAGGCATCTGCAATTCATGCAATCACAAGGAAAGTTACAAAATGATCGCCATCATAACTCTTCCATGTACCTGCAAAAATTCCACTTGAATATAAAGTACAAGAAGGGTAGCACCAATCATGTTGTAGATTTCCTCAATCATCCCCTAGTGGAAGCGCTAACCACAGTTCTTAACTCCTGAGGACATGAGACATCTGGATGGCCACAATTATACAATAATGACTCTAACTTTGCTACTTCCTATCATACATTGAGTGTAGGCAAAACAATTCCTGACTTCCATATCCATGATGGATTGGTATGTCATCTGAGCTATCTCTATGTTCCTTCAAGAGAGCATGCCAAGATGATTTGGGAAGCTCATTACAATCGAGAAACATGACATTTTGGTGTAGAAAAGATAGTGGAAGTATTGAAAAAGAATTTTTATTGGTCGAATCTTCGACAATATGTTCACATGTACATAAGATCTTGCACTTCATGCGCCATTTCCAGGCTTGCCATCAAGAGACAAGGCATGAAATCCCTCCTTATGTTCAACATAGATACAACATATCCCTCCACAAATTTATTGGCCACAACCCTTTTCAGGTGTGTTTGGGGTTCCAACCATTGCCCCCCATTGACGTATCTCTTCCCATTAGAGTCCCACAGGAAGAGTCCTCCCATGCTTAGACCGAGGTTGATCGGGTAGCCAAATTTTTTGAGAGCATCCAATAACAAGTTCATGATATTGTGCAGAAATACAATGCCAAGTAAAAGCAACGCCACGATCAACATCGGGTACCACATAAATTTTAGGTGGGAGATAAGATTTGTTTTCAATTGCAGAAAAAGTGCCTCTCAGGACCCCACCAGAAGTTGTTCCCACTATGATACGGTCCTTACACCATCACCAAGGTTGTGGGTGATAATTATTTTGAATTAAGTATTCATCCTTTCCTTAGCTTGCATCTGGTATTTAATGTGGAATTTCTCCGACCACATTTTCCACCTCTCCTGGACATTTTGGATGCGGTTGAATAGTTGACACCAACAGAATTGAATCCTTCCTACATAGAACATGAGGCAATTGATCATATCATGGACACCAAGACAAAGTACACCCTCCAACAAACTATCAAACTCCATCGAGTTGTCAAAGCAGGGCAGTTTCTTCATCAGGGCAAGTGGCTTACCAGGGGCCAGATTCAACAGAAGTTTCCTCATCTGATGCAGGCACTTGACACAATGGAGACCATTTCTTCCTAAGTGGGGATGAATGATATAGGTGTCTATCATTGGCCAGCCACCTATTCCACTTGCTCAAAGACTAGTTTCCATTTTGATAATTTTTCCACAGTTTTTGGGGTCCTAAACTTTTGGGTCCATTTTGATGCCCTAAAAAATATTTTTGTGGCGTGACACTATCACATTGTGGGATTTAGCCAGAGTGTGAAAAAAACTTGTGTAGTCCTCAAATAGTTCTTTCCAACAAGCTATCGTGCATCTAAAATGGAGATCGTATGCAAAATTTACGACCCCCGAGAATTTGATGTACCAACTTACCCCATCGGGGCCCACACGACTTTTGGCGCTTCATATCCTAGGGTTAGGGTTTTTTATGTTTAGGGTTTTCTCATTTATTCTTGATGTTAAAAATTCCTTTGGAGCCTCATTGTAATCAAATTCTTGCTAATGAGTGTAACCGACACATGTCTTCTCAGAGATAAGATACCGCCATTCTAGCTAGCTTGTGTGTTTTTGCATTTTGCAGTCTTTTGGATTTCAGACAATCATTAATAGAATTTGAGATTTAATATATTAATGTGTTCCTTTCCATATCTCTTTGTATTTCTTTGCTATATATCTGTTATATTTATGCATTCATATCCTTCCTAAAAAATAATCCAGATCAATCATTGTGAAAATGTGTGAGATCAAATGAGTGATTGTTCCTTGAAAATCTACATCTTTTATATTGAAATGGGGGGTTTTGATATTGTTTTGGGTACTGAATGGTTATTGAAATTATGTATCATCACCATGGATTTCTATGAGTTATACATGATTTTTCAATAGGAGGGGCATCACTACACTTTATAAAGAATCACAACCAGTACTCTAGAGATCATCAACTCACACTGTATAAAAACAAATTCTAAAAAAGGGGCATTTAGGCTTTGTTTCCCAATTCCATGCCATTCAGGTCTTTAAGTCACATTTTCAACCCATATTCTAACATATAGTTAGTCTTGGCCAAACACCAATCAATATTTGAAACCCCTAAGGCCTCCCACCTTCCTAAGGTGCCTATAATCATTCTATTATGCTCATACCAAGTAGCTTCCCACCCATTGTATGCCCTTATCACTGCCCATTTTCCCAAAAAAATGAAATAAAAAATACAGTTCAGGCATTGCTAGATACTAGTGTCATCCTCCCTAGTACTAGTCCTTATTCATCACCAATTGTCATGGTCCTAAAAAAACAAGGCACTTGGAACATGTGTCCTGACTTTCGAGCTCTCAAAAAAAAAAAATCAAAGATAAGTTCCCCATTCCTTTCATTGACGACCTATTGGATGAGCTCAAAGGCACTCAATTATTCACCAAACTTGATCTCCATTCCATCTATCACCAAATTCACATGAAGGAGGCAGATATTCCCAAAAATACTTTTTTCACTCATGAAGGCAATTATGAGTTGTTGTTGATTATGTTTGGACTTTTCAATGCACCTTCGACCATCCTAAGTGTCATGAAAAACATCTTTCAACCCTTTATCTATCATTTTGTCCTTGTCTTGTTTGATGACATCTTGATCTATAACAAAACTTGGCACGCTCATGTCACCCATGCGGATTAAGTCTTACAAATGCTTGTTAATCATCAAATATTTCTCAAGAGGTCCAAATGTGCTTTTGGTGTCTTTGAAGTGGAATATTTTTGTCATATTTTTAGTCATGATAGTGTACATGTGGACCCAAATAAAATTGAAGCAATGAAGGATTGGCCATGTCCAAAAAATATTAAAATTTTACGAGGTTTTCTTGGTCTTGCTATCACAAAATATTGCACCCTAGTGCAGATCCTTCACAAGGTATGAATATGAATGAAACATTAGACTTGTTTCCATTTTCACCTAGACAATAACTTCCCTTGTTTTAGTGAAGGATAGATCCAGGAAAATGGAGGCTTCCCTAGTAGTCTCTAGAGTTCCTAAGACAACATGGGATCAAGTCTAAGGTAACCTATATAGATACCCAATTTATGACCAATAAGATATACGAAACAAGTATGGATTAGGTGATTACTCAAGGTAAATTCCATATTTGAGTTTAAATTTGTGATTTTAGTGTTTTTTAGAGGGTTTATCAAGTCACTATTAAATGCAAAATTATCCCCAAATAGTGGAAATCTGAAAATTACTAATGGCTATTGTAAAACTTGCAATAAAGATGCAAAATTATAATAATAAACAAGTTATAACAACAATATATTTCATACCTTTGAATGGGTTACAAACAAGTAGAAATTAGGGATAAAACAATGGATAAATCTAGGGTTTACACAACTTGTAAATCTGAAAATTAAAAGGCATATAACAACCAAGTAAAACAAGACATCTAGCCTTAATTATTCAACAATAAAAATCAACAAGGCTATTTATGGTTATAAAATGATTTTTAGGTCAAGAACGTGCACAAAAACTAAGACGTCAAGACTTTATATATATATAACCCTAGATTTACCTTAAAATGGAAATAAAATGTGAAATTTTAAATTTTGGATTGACTAGATGGGAGAAGACTAGTGCCTACTATTTTTCTTTGGGCATACGGGGTCGACTAAGGACTAACTTGAGAAAGTATAAGTAGAACTAAGGTGATAGTTGGGTTTTCCCACTGCAAACCCTAAAAATTCCACCTAGTGCCTTACAAGATCCAAGATAGTTCAAATGAGGATACTCTACTAGTAATATTCCAAAAGTTATGAAGAAGGGACTTGTTCAAGAAAGACACAAAGAGAGTGCATCATCATCTCTAGAGAAGTATAACTACACTTACAATCATTCATAAACAACATCCATAATATCAAGTGAGACCACTTACTCTAGAAATTGATTCATCTTCAAAACCCTAGCCAAGAGAATCCATGAAATTTGTAAAGAAATCTACATGACATCATCCTCAAGAAGTTACTCTAGTTATTGATTCATAGAAATATAGAGAAGAAAAAGTAGAAAAGTAATATTCTCCATAATTTCAAGCAATGGTCCACAAATGAGAAGAGATTCTCTATTTATATGAGATATCTATCACCCTTCTCATTACACTAATAATATTTTCCTAGCTTTTATCCTAGGAAAATATGAAAATAACCTTTATCTATTTACAAACCCTATAGATAAGGTAAAAATACATAAAATATCCATGATACAAGAGTGGATGAGTCAAAATACCCCCAATGATGCTCCAAAAATAATGTAAAATATGTTCATATGCCAAGTCACCCTCCATAGAAGCATGATCATGTCACACATATGGCACTTGTGTGCTCCCAAGAGTGGATGGCTCACTCAAACCTTGTGAAAAGGCATGTAAAGGGGCTCAAAAGTGAAATGGTCCCTTTAAAGAGTACAATGTTTCATCCCAAAGGGTGCAATGACCTCTCCAAAGGGTGAAATGACCTCAAAATTATCCCAATGACCTTCATAATAAGTGGGATGACCTCCATCAAGTGTTCAAGGGGACTCCTCAATGTTCTCCAAAGAAACAAGGCTCAATCCAAGCCACATCCATGCCAGGAAAATCATCCAAAGTAAGGTGCAAGTGACCCAAATTAGTCATCAATTCAGAGGCATGAAAACAGGGCTAATGCAACAAAAAAAAATGAGTCATGTGAAATGTAAATGCCATTAGGTAGATCACATTAAGTATCATCTTCAAAATTCACAGTAAATCATAGAATTCATACAATTTTCCAAGTTTGGGTAACAAATCACACTGGTTACGACAAAAATTTCATCAATAATTATGGTAAGATTGCAACTCCCCTCACCACCTTACTTAAAATAATTGTTTTCAGTTGGAATAAAGCCTCAAATTAGTCCGTCCAGGATTTGAAGATAGTTATGTGTACAACGCTAGTAATCGCTCCACCAAACTTTACTAAGATATTGTTTTTGGAATGTGATGCCTCTGGTAAAGGAATTGAAGTAGTACTCCTACAAAAGGGAAGACCATTGGCCTTTACCAACAAACAAATCTATGAGAAACACTTGGGAAAATATAGTTGTGAAAAAAAAATGATGGCTATCTTGCATGTCGTGGATATCTATCATCTATACCTACTTTGGAAATGTTTCCAGATTAAAATTGATCATTGCAGCCTGAAATACTTTCTGAAGTAAAGGATTTTGTCCCTAGAGCAATAGAAATGAGTCACCAATATGTTGGGATATGATTATGATATAGTTTATAATAAGGGAAAGGAGAATTTGATAGGAAATGTTCTCTCTCGAAACTATGAAGAAGAGGGGTCCCTCTTTTCACTCTCATTCATTATAGCAGATTGGTTGAATGAGGTCCAAAAAGAATGGTTCACATATCCCAAGATTTCCCTATAGATCCAACAACTTCAAACGACACCCCATGCATATTAGGGCTACACTTGGAACAATGAAGAGATTCTCTATAAAGGGCATGCTTATTTGACCAAATATTCCACCTTTAAATCAATAGTGTTATTTGAACTCCATGCATATCCTACAATAAGTCATTGCAAATTTTATAAAATATATGAAAGGATGAAACATTCATTTTTTGGGAAGGAATGAAGAAGGAAGTTCTTACTTATGTGGAAGAATGTGAGCTTTGCCAACGACACAAGAGAGAAATAGTGAAAACTCCAAGAAAACTACAAACTTTACCCATTATGCCGACTGCATGGACTGACATTTCTATGGACTTGATTGTGGGGATATCCAAATCTAACATTAAATCCATAATCATGGTTGTGGTTGATTTCATTAAATCCAAATATTCTCATTTTTTTCTCTACAACACTCCTGTAAAGTTTCCACAATCACTCAAGTTTTCACAGATAATATCTTTAAAATCCATGGTATGTGACAATTAATTGTAACATATCATGATACCACTTTCTCTAGCAATTTCTAGCAAGAACTGTTTTGGCTCCACATAACTCAATTGCATCTTAGAACTTCTTATCACCCTTAGATTGATGTCTAGATTGAAGTTGCCAACAAGTGTTTGGAACCATAATTGAGGTGCTTTACTTCAGAATGAAAATCCTAATGGGTTTAATGGTTACCCATAGTAGAATGGTGGCACAATACAACTTACCATGGTGTCACTTGAATGACCCCCTTTGAGGTTGTCTATGGCCACAAAACACTCATATCTTGTGCCAACATTCTCTGCACTCTCAAAGACAATCTAGTCATGGCTCAGAATCAGATGAAGTAGAAGGTTGATCAACATTGTTCTGAACATAATTTTGAAGAAGGGGATCATGCGTTTCTTCATCTACAACATTATAAGACCTCCTTCAAAGAAAACCACCACTAGAATCTTGCTCCAAAATTTTATGGCTTCTATAATGTCCTAAAATGTATTGGGTCAGTGGCTTACAAATTATAATTTCAGAGCCACTCTAAAATTCATCCAATATTTCATGTCTCCTACTTAAAGAAAGTGATCAGATGTAATTTTTGTATTCAAACTAGCCTTACAAAATTGGATGAAGAAGGTTCCATTTGGCTACAACTTGAGGTCATCCTTGAAAAAAAAAGCATTCTCTTCACCAATGCATTATCTAGGAGGTCCTGATACAATGGAATGATACATTGCCCAAGGATGCCATGTGGGAACCAATAGAGATCCTTTATTGGTTCCCAGGCTCATCTCTAGCCTTGAGGATAATATTTATTTTTTAAGGGTGAGGGCATGATACAGATGTACCCTCCCTAACCCCTTAACTAGATATATAGGTTTTTGTGTATGGAGGTCATCTCTAGTAAATAAGACCCTTGTAGTAGTTTGAAAGCAATAAATGTAAGAAGGCTTACTAGAATGTTCTTCCTACTACAAAGTTCTTTCTCTAGAATGTTCCTAGTAAGTAAATAGTACTATATAAAGAAGTAGAAGCAATGTAATGAGATGTCTTGTGAAGTTATTTGTAATCTAAGTTTTTCTTAATTGGAGGTTTCCCCCTCGAAGAGGCGAGTGAACATTACTTAAATCAATAAAAGTATAATATTTTGTGATATTTTAGTTCTTTATTTGGTTGTTGTGGTTACAATTTATCATTTCCACAATAAATTTAGGTAAAATCTATTATTTCTACTATGCATCTTTCAATTTACTAATTAAGAACTCCACACACATGAAAGTTGAATGGGTTTTAATTAGTCAAACTCGTCACTTTAAAGTTTTAATTAAGATTTTTTTAAATATATGTTTTAATTAGCCTAATTTATTACTTCCATGTTAAGCGCGCGCACACACACACACACACACACACACACACACACACACATATATATATATTAGAGATGGGTAATTTTACCTTAACATAATGTAAACTTTAGAAAATCTTGCTATTAGTTGGCAATGGTTTAAAAAAATACACCCTTTGGAACTTCGAATCCCTCTGGAAACATGAATATGCGGGGATCTCGGGGTCCATTCGAGTCTTCTTTTTCATTAAAAATGTGTAATATAAGTCCATAATAGGTATTCGTGTTTTTCTCTTTTAAAATAATCTTATTGATCATTATAGATCAATCACTTTAAATGTCTTTGTGTATTGTAAGTTTGTGGAAAAATAATTTTTAATAATAATGTTAAATTTGAGCGTGTAGGTTTTTATAGTTAATCATAATGTGTTTGAGCTTTTTGGAGATGTCGTGTATAAGATTTATATATGAAATAGTAATGTTAAATTTGGAAACAAAAATAGTAATAGAACTATTAATAAAGTCAATTGGGTTTAGCTTGAGTGGCCTGTGCTTCGGGGTGTTTTGGCTCTATTCCAAAGTAAAAAAAATAGAACTATTAATAAAAATAATATTAATAGAGATATTAATATTTTTTGGAATATAATATAATAATAATAATATTAAAGGTGGTTGACGTTGATTATTATTGTTTATAGTTGATTTTGGTTTACCATGGTATGATGGTTAACCATATTGATTTTGTTAATTTATGTTGACTATGGTTAACCTTATTCACCATGGTTGACCCTCTTGACCATGGTTTACCTTGATAGATTATAGTTGACCATGTTGATTATGGTTTGACTATAGTTGATAATAGTTGATTAATATAGTTAACCCTCTTGAATATGGTTGAACCTCTTAACCATGTTCTATTATGGTTGACCTTGTTTACAATGTTGACTTTGGTTGACCATTATTGCTTATATAGTTGACCAAGTTAACTATAGTTTGACTATGAATAGTAGACCATGTCGACTTATGGTTATAGTTGATTATCATTAACTAGACCACGTTGAGGCTAATTTTGGTTGACTATGATTGGATTTTCTTAACTATAGTTGATTGAATTAATTCTTAATTGTTGATTATGGTTTACTACAAGTAGACTATAGTTGACTTTGGTTCATTTTCATTTACTATAGTTGACAAGTTGATTTTGAATCTTAATTGTTGATTATGGTTGACTACAAGTGGATTATAATTGACTTTGGTTCATTTTCATTGATTATGGGTGATTTTGATCCTTAATGGTTTATTATATTTGACTTTTAGTGACTTTCATTGATATTCTTTAAGTATTGTCTACGTTGGTTGAGTATTGTTTATTTTAGTAGAATATGGATGACTATCCTTAACAATTGTTGTTTTTTTGTTGACCATAACATGGGTTGACTTTGATTGACTTTGTAACATTTAAAGAGTAATAAAATAAGGTTGGGTCATAATTGACTATATGTTCCATTATGGTTGACCTTGTTTATAATGTTTACTTTGGTTGACCATTGTTGAGTATGGTTGATCAAGTTAACAATGGTTTGACTATGAATAATAAACCATGTAGACCATGTCTAGTTATGGTTGTAGTTGATTATCATTAACTAGACTATGTTGAGACTAATCTTAGCTGACTATGGTTGGATTTTCTTAACTCTAATTGATTGAATCAATTCTTAACAGTTGATTATGGTTTACTACAAGTGGACTACAATTGACTTTGGTTCATTTTCATTGACTATAGTTGACTAGTTAATTTCGATTCTTAATTGTTGATTATGGTTTACTGCAAGTGGATTGTAATTGGATTTGGTTAATTTTCGTTGACTATGGGTGATTTTTATCCTAAATAGTTGATTATACTTGAATTTTAGTGACTATTCTTTAACTATTGTCTACTTTGATTGAGCATTGTTTATTTTAGTAGAATATGAATGACTATCATTAACAATTGTTTGTTTTTGTTGACCATACCATTAGTTGACTTTGACTGACTTTCTACCATTTGAAGAGTAATAAAATAAGGTTGGGTCATATTTGACTATATTTTATTATCTTTGGTTGGATATATAGCTATATTCTATATGGTTAGGTTGGATGTATTCATCTTAAGCACACTTCATTGTAAAAATTATAATTCATTAATATTTTGGCAAGGGTTTATAAAGGAATAAATAAACATATTGTCTATGTTTAACGGTCTTTGTAGTACTTTTGAAATAACTAAAACAAAAATTTATATTTATTCAAAAATAAGTTGTGTTGAAGCTAGAATTGAGATACATCCAAGTAAGTTCATGGAACTTCCAAAAAATTAGACATAGTTCTAAAAATACATAAAAAAAACACCTCTAAATAGGAATTCCTGGTAGTCCTACAAGTGGCATGTTTGACATATTGACCCAAAATACACGTTACTCGAAAATACATACTACTAACAACAAAAGTGAACACTACATTTTTCTTCTTACCCCTCATCAAATTGAGGGGAACTTGGACCTTCAATTTCCATGGGATCACGAAGTTGACTCAAGTATTTCGTCTTCCTTTAACATTGCTTGTAGAAAATTCTTTGTTTCATGGTTGTTGAAGGCCATAGAGAGATATTCCACTTGTTGAGATAGAATTACGCTTCAAAGTTTGGTACATTCTATTTCCACTTAATCAATTCTCTATTTCTGGAGCAAGAGTATGCTCATAATATTGTCATTATGGCCCACAGGGATGATATTAGGGGCTAAATTTCATTCATGGGCTAATTTTCCATGGTTTTTCCAAAAATAATATTCGCTATTCTAAAATAGATTCACCCAAATTCTATAGGATAAAATTATTTTACCTTAAAAATCGCCAAAATTTTATACAAAGTATATAAAATCCTTAGGAATTTTAATATTTTTACAAAAATGTCGCCAAACATTTATAGTTGGCATATGAAGGATTAGTAAGATTTGCCAAGGATTCTATGTTTTAAAATAAATTTCCATCCTTAAAATCATCACTGATTATGGGTAGTGCAGGCATGTTCCAATTTCTCTTACATCTTTATTATACATAGTTGTACTATCCTCAAATTCAATAGAAAAAATTTCCAAAGAAAAAAATAGGAATCTGAAAGAAGAGGAAGGCTTCGAGCAAAAGGGGGCCACAGACCTAAGAACTAGGCCAATAAACCCCAAACTAGGCAAGGAAAATCCATCCATTGAGTGCTCAGATGTGTGAAAATGAAACTACGAACTTAACCCGATATAGAAGCTCCAAGATTCATGAAAAAAAAATATGAACAAAATTTCCATAAGGAAGAATCCTAAGAACTTTAAATTGTCTTTCCAAGACATTACGATTGAAATGGAAGGAGGAAAAATCCAACATCGAGAAGAAACCATTTCCCAAATACTGAGTCCTTAAAACATACTCTTTTTGTCACATTCCTATCCTAAAACTTCCATCCAAAAGCCTATATCTAAGACTTAGTTATATTCCATTTTACCTCCTTTTGCCATAAAATCATGATCAACTACAAAACATGTGCATTGAAGGATGTTGAAGGTAAATTTTCCATTTTATGCTTAATTCCATTCTTATGTATGAAAATGTTATTTAATTAGTTATTATTCTAATGAGTATCTATAGAA
This sequence comes from Picea sitchensis, assembly GCA_010110895.2. Lineage (NCBI taxonomy): Eukaryota > Viridiplantae > Streptophyta > Pinopsida > Pinales > Pinaceae > Picea > Picea sitchensis. Next base: position 31,321 of record SNQJ01S0075540.1, read on the forward strand.
TCTTTCAATTTTGTAGCAACTCAAAATATAGTTTTGTAGTCTAGTCACTAAAACATTTTCTGCAGTGAAACCTTTGTTCTATAGGGATGCGATCACTCTATGATTGAACTCCAACATATGAAAGATGCCAAATTGATCCTTGAAGCTCATCCACTTGTCAGCCTAGTCCATAGATCCTCCAAATCAACACAAAAGTAAAGTCAAACCCGTAGTCAAACTTGCACACATGGAAGAGTTGTGCAAGCTAGTTTCTTATGGAATTGACACAAGAAAGGAACAATATCGTATTAGAGAAATTCAAGCATTCTGACATGATTTTATCCAATACATGAATTACAAAGCTTAATCCATACAACTACAAAGATTGTTAAGATCTGATTCTGCATACTCCCATATGTAATTTGTTACAAACAATTCATGAGATCCATGTAATTTGGATTTGTGTGATCTTGTTTTCATTGTATAAATATGTGTAATCAAAATTTCAGAGACACACTCCTTGATATGAAATTGTTGTAATCGTATTGATGTTGGAATTAATATAAGTTTTGGTTACTGTGTCTTGATGTGTGTTTCATATTACGAGTTTATAAAATCTTAAGTTTCATATGACCTTTCTAAATAGCGTTCCATGAACCAGGAGGCCCCCCCTGAGGAGGAGCACACTATTCTTTGCTTTAATTGTTGGTATTTTTTTTACTTCTTCACTTATGTTCATTTCTATTTCTATTCATTTATTTTATGCAATCTTTATTCCTTCTATTCACACAAAGATAATTAACATAGTAGACATCAGTTGAATAATTGATTGTTATGTACACAACATGAACTCTCATTGCTTCAAATGATTGAAAGAATGTTATTAACAGTCCAGTAAATTGATGATCCTAAGTGTTGGAATTGTCTTTGTGTTTTTATAATCTTGTTTCTACATTATTATTAAATGCTCTATTCTTTTTGCAACCGAGCATAACTCTATTTTTGAAGCTAAGGCAATGAACAATTTTTCCTTGTGCATGATTAGATAGATTAGAAAAATAGTACTTGCATTTATTTTTCATTGTACTTCATCAGTTTATGATTCCCAGGTTGATAAATTAATGTAATATATTTCATATAATTGAATTAAATGACACCAACACCATGAACCCTTGAAAATCCATTGAAACACACTATTTCGACCCCTGCCAACTAGAACAAGATGCAGGCACCATAGGGAAAAAATATGAGGATATAATGGGAAACAACCAAGCACTCCCACAGCTATAAAACCAAAAGTTCCACCCTGAGAGCATTGAGACCGCTACAAAGAATCCAAAGAAACAAATTTAGAACTATGAAACCTACGAATCACCCCTACAAAGAGCTCTTGAAAGACATTTTCCCACATTTCTTGAGCCAAAGCATCTATGTGCATTGGATAACCATGAATTGATCCTACCATTCCATATGGTGATGAGGAACAAAACTCCTTGCGATATCCAGTCCAAGGCATGGCTAGCTAAAGTGCATTGATGATTTCATGTTGAATAGAGAACCCATTTAATAACCATTTTTTTTTAAACTGCAACAATGTTTTTTATTCATTAAAGGGGGATTTTTCAAGGCATACAATGAGTACAAGAAAAATTGTAGAGTTCTGCTCCAAAACTAAGCATATTTGTAATCTATATAAGAAAACATCTAAATCCTTTTCTATACAGACATTCCATACATTTTTTCATCTGACATGATTTACATATTGACCCAACAAAATAATTATCCTGTAATACATAAACCATTCATGGGGGTGCATTGTTCTAAGCTTCTTTCCCCTCTACCAAGTGAGAGGAGCCAATTTATTCCACTTCCATGGGTCCTAAACCTGTCCAACTGTGTATTGTTCATGAAATATTTTTTGCAATGAATTCCTTGAGAGAGAGAGAGAGAGAGAGAGAGAGAGAGAGATTCTAAACATTGTGGAGGAACCTGCACTCAAAGTTGTTGAAAATTTATCTCCAATGCATCGATCCTTTGCTTTTGTAGTAAGAGAAGACTCATTATATTGGCAATGTTGGCGGTGTTGGCTTTCTCTAGCTTAGTCATCTACGAAGAAATGTGCAGGAGGGCATTGATATTCGCTTGGGTAATCTCTTCGTGTTGACAAAGGATTTTTCGGGCTTCCTTCTACTATGTGTTGTCTATATCTGTCTCACTAGAATTTTGAAAAGAGAAACAAGACCACAAAACCTCCAAATAGAGATTTCTAATGCCAATTTTGAAAAATACCAATAGAAAATGATTGATATTGTTATGGTTAATCAAAACAAAACAATAGAGACCATCACCGTATACATTCATAGGAAAAAGAAACTAGAGAACCAAAGTTTTTCTGGTTTGGATTGAATATAATACCGTCATCGAAGATGGAACTCCACCTAAATTCGCCACTCTTAATCGCATGAATCCAAAACAATCTCATGGAATCCACACCGAAGCCCTTCCTTAACACTCTTGTTGCTCCACACTAGTCCCATGGAACCCAATATAGAACCTCCACCACAGTGAATTTGATACAGATAAGGAACTCCATTACCTTAATACTCCCACATTTCAATGTTGAATCCCACATCCAACATTGAAGACCCATGTTGCACCCAAATCAATTTGAGTGTGCGAGCGTCTCTAGCTACCTACCATCCCATTTTTACACTTAATCGAATGTTTATTAAACAAGGGAGTAAACACTATGGTATGGCGTTAGACCATGAACCCCATTTTTTATACATGACCCTGGGCTTAGGAAAGAAGCCACCTTGGCCCAATGGTCAACAATACCATTAAGTTCTCTTTTAATGTGGAAGAAGGTGATTTTTTCAAAATTTACAAGCATTTTATGGATCCTTGAGATGATGATGCTCAAGGAATTACTCCTCGGCTATGATTTTCCAACCATGGCTCTAATCACCAACATCGAGTTTCCCAAGATGATTAAATTTTTTAGTCCCTCTTCCCTTGCTATATCCAAGCCTTTCCATAGCGAGTATGATTCAACAATATTGGTAGATCCATTCCTAAGCCTACAAGTGTAATAACAAATTTTATTTCCTTCAGGATAAAAAATATTTCCCTCCACAGTTGTCATCCCTAACCCATTTAATAACCATTAATTGAATAATCTAGAGGATTAAAAAGTAGTTAAGATCCCCATTTTTTAATAGTGCTCCTGGGATTACTGAAGAAGCCAACTTAGCCTAGTGATATGCCTCCTCATTCAACTCACATTTGACGTCAATTCATAATGAATCCTTTTCAAATTGGGAAAGACCATAACTAATTCTAGAAATGATAGTTTTAAACTTATTTCCTACTAGACTAAATTGAGCAATCATTTCCTTTAATAATTAACATTGAGTCTCCAAAGAATGTTAAGGACCTAATACATTATTCCTTGGAATTGAAAATTCTACACCACATTTGATCTAGATTTATGTAGGAACACAATGAAATACAAAAATACACATAAACGTGGAGATGCAGCGGAAATAAGACTTCATTTCATTAATAAAAAATGACTGAAAAATGCTTACAAACAGAATGGAAATAAACTAGCTAGGGCGTTGGTAGATTATCTCTGAGAAGATATGTGGCGGCTACTGGCCTCTGAACTGCCTGTTACAATGAGGATCGAAGGCCTATATATTACTGAGAAACAATGGAAAACCCTAAACATCCAAAAACCTAACCCTAGGAGATGAAACACCAGAATATGGGCCCCGTTGGGGTAAATTGGTACATCAATTTCCTAGGGTCGTAACTTTGGCATACTATCTCCGTTTGACGCACATGATACATCGTTAGAAAGATCTATCCGAGGAATACACTGTAGATAAAGAATATCGATTTTGGAACGGACTCATATTTGCGATAGCATTCATGCCCAAAAAACGTCGTTTAGGGCCTCAAAATAGCTCCGGAAGTTAAGGACCCGAAGAACTGTAAAAATAGTAAATTGTGCTACAATTAAGGAAACCGAAAAACTGAAAGAAACAATGGTGTGGGTCCAAGTGGAATAGGCGGGTGGCCACCAATATCCACCTGGATCAGTCCTCCCCCCTTAGTAAGAAATGGTTCCCATTGCGATGAGTTCCTCCATGAGATGAGGAAACTTCTACTTAACTTGGTCCCTGGTGAGCCATTTTCCCTGGTGAAGGAGTTGGCCTGCTTTGACAACTCGATATAGCAGGATCCTCTATTGGCGGGTGTTCTTGTTCTGTGTGTCCATAATTCGATCAGTTGTGGCTTGTTCCATGCAATCTGGGTTTAACTCTGTTGGTGTAAGTTGTTCTGCCATGTCGAATGTTTCTAGTAAAGGTGGAAAGTAGGGCTGAAGGTGGTCCACATTGAACACTGGGTGCAGACCAAGGAATGGTGGAATACTAAGCTCAAAGGCATTGTTCCCTACAACCTTGGTGATGGTGTATGGCCCATATCGAAGTGAGCGGATCTTGCGGTAGCTTCCAGCAAGGCGCTCCTTTTGCAAATGTAGCCACACTTTGTCACCCACCTAGAAGTTGTGTGGCAACCGATGTTGATCATGTCGTTTCTTGTACTTAGCATTGGCTCTGTCCAAGATGTCATGAACTTGTTGGCGGATGTGCTGAATGCACTTAATGAAGCTGTTTTCCTTGTCATCCTCAGACTGGACATGGGCTGAATCTACTTGAGTAGCTGCAAATGGCATGGCTACGTCAATGGGACATAGTGGTTGGAATCCCAAGCCCACTTGAAAGGGGTTGTGGTTGGTTGACTATGGAGAGACTGGTTGTAGCTATGTTGTACATAGGGGAGGCTCTCATCCCATGTGCATGGATGCTTTGAGTTGAACATGCGCAGAATGTGTACAATCATTCGGTTGACGACCTCTGTCTGGCCATCAATTTGCAGATGGAAAGTTGTGTACTTGGTGAGCTTGGTGTCCAGCATTGACCAGAGGCTGGACCAAAATGTACTGAGGAACCTACTGTCCCGATCTGAGATGATAGACTGTGGGATCCCAAAGTATACCCACACTCATTCAAAGAAGAGTTTAGCGGTGGCTTCTGCTGTGATATTCTTCTTGCAGGACATCATAATGGACATCTTCGAGAATCAGTCGACGACCACAAAAACACAGTCGTTGCCATGCTTAG
>SNQJ01S0075541.1:3269-15158 GCA_010110895.2 Picea sitchensis
TAAACTCACACTCTATTTCTACACTAATGGGATAGTTGTATGGAGTAATAAGCACAAGGGGTGTTAGAGATCATGTTTATCTTAGTTCATTATTTAGGAGATTGTTAGTTAGTTGGATTTGAGAAGATTGACTCAACTAAGTTTATGTATTTATATGTATCATTACAGTGATTTAATAAAGCAGTTTTCTACTCTCTATGGTATCAGATCTCCCATTTTAATTTTAATATGGTATCAGAGCTTTGGAGGTTTTAATTTTAATATGGTATCAGAGCTTGACTTACTGGAGGGAGGGTGTGTCCTTGGATTGTCCAAGGGCGTTAGCTTGTGTGAAAAATCATTGGTTTTTTTTTTTTTTTAACAGTGGATTGATGTGTTGTTGAGCGTGGAAAAGTGATACGGAGACTGCTGAGTGTTGAAGGGATAAACAACTGAAAGGAACAACATTTAATATTGACTGTAGAAGACCGCAATGTTTAAGGCATGATGGACCCTTTGTTTCAGAATTGTGATGATATTAATCTCCTGGGCTCAATCCATGCAGAGTTCGGATCAGAGTCGGGGATAATTTTCTATTATTGTTTCCAACGCCACAATGGAAGCCATGAAGGCATTCTTGAAACCGAGGCCAACTCCATGGCATCAAATGCGTGAGTGGTATAGACGCCTCAAACAGGATTGTAGGAACATTGATCGCCATATTCACGATATTCAGCGTGAAGAAAAAAAAGTGCAGAAATAAGTCAAGGATGCAGCAAAGCGGAATCACATGAAATCAGCAAAGAATTTCGCTAAATAAATCGTAAGATCTAGACGAGTTGTTCAGCGCCTTTATGAGAACATGGCACAAATGAATTCAATGTATATGCACCTTGGAAAAAGTGTTGCAACTGGTCAGGCTGTGGGACACTTGTCTAAAAGTACTGAGGTGATGAAGCTCATGAATGGCCTCATGAAGGCTTCACAAGTGGTTGCCACAATGCAAGAATTCACCACAGAGATGACCAAGGCAGGAGTCACTGAGGAGACGGTGAATGATTCCTTGAATTCTACATTGGACTCTGAAGATATAGAAGAAGGAACACCAGATTATGATTCCTTGGACGTAGCTATGAACCATAAGCAAATCGTGGTCCTGAGAAGAGGAGGGATGGCAGAGGTCGCTGGGACCATCGTGGTGACTGGCAAGGATCCCAAGGAAATAAAGAGCAGTTTGCCTAGATACAAATAGGTTACAAGTTCGAATTGTTTTGTTAAACAAGTTAATAGAATGTTTGGAGATGGTGCGTGGTCCTGATAAGAGGAGGAGGAGGAGGGGAGGGGATGGCAGAGGTCGTTGGGACCATCATGGTGACTGGCAAGGATCCCAAGGAAATAAAGGGCAGTTTGCCTACATACAAATAGGTGACAAGTTCGAATTGTTTTGTTAAACAAGTTAATAGAATGTTTGGAGATGGCACGTGGTCTCGATAAGAGGAAGAGGAGGAGGGATGGCAGAGGTTGTTGGGACCATCGTGGTGACTGGCAAGGATCCCAAGGAAATAAAGGGCAGTTTGCCTACATACAAATAGGTTACAAGTTCGAATTGTTTTGTTAAACAAGTTAATAGAATGTTTGGAGATGGCATGTGGTCCTGATAAGAGGAGGAGGAGGGAGGGCAGAGGTCGTTGGGACCATCATGGTGACTGGCAAGGTTCCCAAGGAAATAAAGGGCAGTTTGTCTACATACAAATAAGTTACAAGTTCGAATTGTTTTGTTAAACAAGTGAATAGAATGTTTGAAGATGGCACAGAAACATTGTTAGATTTGACCAATGTGACAATGTGACAATTTTCTGTGAAAGTTTGGAAACTCTAAGAAGAACAAGATTATGGTGGAATTCATAAATGTTTTGGAATTAGATGCATTTACATTGAGCGTAGCTAACTCAATATGATTGTAGTGGTTTTGTTAGAATTATCTACTCTAACAAATCGCAGGTGAATCCAAGACAATGAAGGAGGAAGATGATATTATCTCTTGCTGATGAGTTGAAGTCCTGCTTGGTAATATTTTTTGATGTGAAATCATTCCTTGGTCTACTTTGTAAAGGGAAGATGTTGGAATGATAGGCAGGAAGAACAAAGATGTTCTTCTAGAACAGTAGAGAGATTGGTCCAAGGGAAGTTGGTGATAATGGCAGTCGGAAGCACCAAGATGATTATGGACAAACAAGGTAAATTGTGTGAATTGAGTTGAATAAAACATACTCATGACCACATGTTAATATGAGCCAGTGTTATAACCCTAATTTGCACCAGACATACTTACCTGCATCAGGGCATCCCAGATTCCTTCTTTGCCAAAACACTACTGAACAACTCTTCTTAAAAGCCCCCTTTATAAAGGCCCACGTGCCCTGCTCCATTATTGCACGCGTGTACACGCTAGCTACTCCAATACATCCCGTGTGTACCTACAAAAGCATGGAAAAAGAAAAGTTGCTGACGGAACACACAACTTTGGGAAAGTTAACTAAACCTTTCGGCCATGCATCGCTGGTCATTCGACCAAATACTTCTAGCCTATAAAAGAAGGGATAAGGGTTCCATTTGAAAGGAGGAAAAATCATAGTAAAGAGACTATACCCAATTGAACATTCCCCTTGTCCCAACCTTTATCCATCCTTGTGAAAAAATAATTATAGAGCAAAGCAGTTGGAGGACAGTTGAAGAGGATCCCAGGACTAGTTTCGAGGAACAATTCCGACCACATATTGTATGTTTACTCTTGTGAAGATTAATACAAAAAGGAATACTTTTCCCGTCTCGCCATATCATGTGTTCGAGTTGAATGTTTATCTTATGATATTGTCACAACTAACCCAACAATTAGTCTATGAAATGCATGTTCGCAGCTTTTTGTTTGTTCATGTGTGAATGCAGGTCAACTTTGGGAGGAGGCTTGCAATCAAAGAGCGAGTGAAAGCAAAGGGATCGACATCAAGCAAAGGACTTAAGGTAGAGTCATCGAATCTCATTTACACCTTTGTATTGCATGAATGTGGGGTTTTGTGTTGGGAGAATAGGAAAGATTAAAGGCCTTTGAAATAGTCATTTTCTTCATGCATGATTAGAGCCCTTAAATGATAAGTCCATAGGAGGAATTCCCACCAACAACAGAATTTGTGACCATAATGGGGAGTCTCTAGGGTTCTTTGGGGATTTTTTATTGGGGATTTTGAAATTGGTTTTACTTCCTTTTTTGAGTTTTTGCAAGGAGTCTGAGTGTTCAGGGATTTTGGTTCTCAATACCAGTACTCCCTGCCTTGCTTACCAAACTGTTTCTTTTTCTTTGCTAGTGTTCTTATCATTTCTTTTTTCTGCAAGATTCTTAACAACATCAGTTGCACTACCACACCTTTTGAGTAAATCAAGCCTTAAAAAGAACGCTAATTAAAAATAACTAGACTTTTATGTTTGTAGGGTCCATCAACTAGTTTAGGGTTAGGGCCTTGAATTAGGTTGGAGAGGAAACTCTTCAAGGTTGTTAAAACAAATATACAAGTCTGTGCTAAGGAGTGTAGAAGTCTAGTAACGTGGAAATTATCTGGGACCCCCCTCTAACACAGGGGCTAAACACGAGGTTGCATGTGGAAAGGTAGCAGAGATAACCCCTCCAAAGCCGAACCAAACATAGTGGGGAACACATATAGAGGACTTGTCTTGGGATTCCATTGATCGCATTTGCTGCGGAGCTTTGTGGGTCTTGAATCCGTTCAAGGTCCTCAGTCATCGCGGAGATAACCCCTCCAAATCCGAACCAAGCGTAGTGGGGAACGCATATAGATGACTTGTCTTGGGATTCCATTGATGGCATTTGCCACTGAGCTTCGTGGGTCTTGAATCCGTTCGAGGTCCTCAGTCGTCTTCCGGAACACTTTCTTTCGATACCCTTGATAGGTTTCAGGCTTGATACCCTGCTCATTGCGGTCCACACGACTGTCGACTGTACCCGCCTGGTGATTGTTCACGAGATGCAAACCTAGTTGCCTTTATTTTAGGGACTTACACAGGTGACCGTGGGGGTATACAGTAGTACCTAGGGCAGACATCGGACCATGCTTTGCAGAGTATACCCAGAGGGTGCTTCCATATTCGAGTTGCACTTGCACCGGTAAGTTTCTCTAGTGTTGGTTGGTGTAACTGTTCTTCCAACTAGTTAGTCGTTTGCTTGATTTTCCTTTAAGAACTTTTAGTGTGTGCTCTGTGCTCCCTAGTTTTCCATAGTGAGTTAGTCAGTCATGGCTTTGGGTCTCTGACCTAGGGTGGTATACCGCCCACTCCGTCGGTCGCAAAGACTTTTCGGTCTTTCGGTTAAGAACATGGAGCCACCTCTTTATAGGCATTATTTTGATAACACTGGTCTGCCATAGTTAGTGTGTGAAACTTTTATGGATTTGAACGATCCCGCAAGGGGAAAACCTGTGCATAAGATATTCATGGCTAAATTTCCCGACCATACCAACCAAGGGACCCCTTCGCAAGGGGATTCTTGTGCTTTTCCCTTCTTCAGAAACGTTAGTGTCCCTTTGATGGCCACTTTGTACATTCCTAGGTTGAATGTGGGACTACCAGTTTGGTTGGGTACCATTCCAAATGTCCCGAATGATCTTGATGCTTCTCAGTTAACCACCTTAATTCATGAGCACCCTGTTGATGTTTTTTCATCAACAAAGTCTTCTCCTCCTCCTTCTCCCGCCTCTAGTGAAAGTACCGTTAGAAGTAACCGGAAGTCTAAACAAAATAGAAAGAGGAAGAATAGGAAGAAGAAATCACCAACCTCTGCAAGTCATGTTGGAGATAGGTCAACAACCTCTACAAGTCATGTTGAAGACCAACACACAGCCTCTGTAAGTTATGCTGGGGGCAAGTACCCACCCTCTGCAAATCATGCTGTGGGAAAAAGTCCAGTCACTGATAGTCATAATGGAAATAGGTTTGTATCCTTTGCGAGTCATGTTATCGACCCATCACCAACCTTTGCAAGTCATGTTGAAGATGTGAAACCAACCACTTCCAGTCATGATGGGGGCATTGATTCTGTTGAGAAACCTAGATGGATAGGATGTAAGCCTAAGTTCCCTTGTAAGCTTTACAAGGGAGATCACCTTACCCATCTATGCCCTGGCATTCCAGAGGTCCAAAGATTGTGGTCCCTATCTGAAATCTCTTCTGATTCTAAGTCTTCTTAGTTTTCCTCAAAGTCTATTTAGCCATGGGTGGAGAAAGTGGTCACGCCGATGCAGTCATCGGTTGATCCCACTCCTCTTTTAGGGGGTGAGGTGTCTTTAGACCATGTAGTCTCGCAGCCTATTCAGCCATTGGTTGTGAAAGTGGTCATGCCGATGCAGTCATCGGCTAATCCCACTCCTCTTTTGGAGGGTGAGGTGCCTTTGGAACATGTAGTCTCGTAGCCTATTCATCCATTGGTTGCAAAAGTGGTCATGTCGATGCAGTCATCGAATGATCCCACTCTTCTTTTGGGGAGTGACGTGTCTACCAACTATATTTTTAGCATTTCTAGTTTAGTACTTTCAGAACAAGGGAGCATTCTGCTCATTCCGAGCACACCCACTCCAAGACCTAGGATGGTTTCCTTTGATTGGAATGATCTTGTTGAGCCTCGTCTTCCTTCTTCTGCACCTTTTCAAATAAGGTTTGAAGTTAGTTCAAAAAACATTTATCGATATATTGTGGATGAAGGAGCCTCCGCAAGTATTTTATCCTCCTTGGTTTGGAAAGTATTTGGATCTCCCAAGATTGTGTCTACTTTGCATGAGTTGTTGGCTTTTGAAAAACATCCTAGTGATTGTTTAGGGGTTCTTCCTCAGTTGCCTATCTCGTTAGGTGGGAAAATTGTCCTTTTTGATGTTATAGTGGTGCAAGGCCTGTTAGATTTCAATATGCTTCTCGGGCGTGATTATGTATATGCTATGAATGTTGTGGTGTCTACGCTCTTCCNGGGTTATGCATTTCCCTCACAATGGAAGCATTGTCACTATTGACCAGCTGGCATCTGATAATCACCATCCTAATTTGGCGTTGTTTCAGACTACCCCTTTACATGTTCCTAGTGTTCGTGTAGACTCTACCCCGCCACGAGTTAATTATGTGGTGTCTTATCCTCGATGTTCAATTGCTTCTGAGCAGGAACCTATGAAGTCATGTTTTCCCTCTCGAGACTTGGTCTCAGCAATTGATCCATTGGTTTATCCAATGGGGGCATGGAATCCCTTGTTTCCCCCTTTAGGTCCAAGTGATCTTGAGTCTCCTTCTGAGTCTGATCTCATTGTTTGTAGATCCTCAAGCCCTTGTGCTTGTGATTCTTCATTGATAGACTCCACCATTCCTAACGAGAGCCTCCATTGTCATATGGAATATGGTCAGTTTACTTCACCCTTTGGGACTGTCGACCCTCGCTTGCATGATTTCTCAGATTTTGAATTGCCTTCAGATGAAGCTATCCTTGAAGCCATGACTATGGTTTCTATACCGAGGGAGGACTTACATCGTGGTTTGTATTTTCTTCCCCTTTGGGAGACTTTCCTAGTTGACTATCGAAGAGACTCTTGGTCTGAGCTTGGCAGTGGGCTCTACCTGAACCAGTTTCATAGATGAGTCGTAGCCCCCACGAGTCTTCTTTTAAGCCCTTTTGAGACCCTCTAAAAATGAAAATATTGTCGAGTGATATTGTTGGCCTTCACGCTCGTTAAACTGAAATTTGAAGGCACGTCTATCTAGCGGTATTTTACCCATTTTTCGGTCCGGATGGTCAACTATACGAACAAAGGTACACTCTAGGGACCTCATTTCTCTAGAAGAGTATTCTCAGGTATAATTTTAATCATTTTCAGGCATGAGGGACTAAATCTATGAAAAAGATACCCCCACGGAGTCCATAGTTAAGCTCTTTTCAGACTCCCTAAAATTGAAAAGATCATCGAGTGACCTTGTTCCTTCACACTCGTTAAAATGGTCCAGAAGAACATCCCATATAGAGTCCATAGTTAAGCCTTTTTCAGACTCCTTAAAAATGAAAAAATCACCGAGTGATCTTGTCTTTATCACACTTGTTAAAATGGTTTTGAATATACGCCTGGTCAGTGCTAGTTTACCCCTTTTTCGAGCCGACTAGACTATCTTCAAAAAAGGTACCTGGACGGAGTCTCTTTTTACGTTTTTTCAGAATTTGTAAATATGAAAAATCATCGAGCTTACCTTCTCTGGGCTCATTAAACTTACATCAAAGGACATTACCATTGTGTGTCTTATTAATCGCAGTTGCATACCCACGTCTTTGGCCTAATGTCGGCTCCATGTTGCTCTCAACCAAACCATCTGAAACATGCCTTATATGCAATCCCTGTAGCACTTTTCCTTTGCGTCTTGACACCTTTGGCCCCAGGAGGGATTTTTTCCAAGTTTCCTTGCTTTGAACATGAGTCCTGTCCTTGTGCCTCGAACTCGTATGTTTGCGACACTCATTCCTCCTTTGTAACGTAGCATTCTTTTATTCTTCTTCCAAAATTATTGAAAAAGACAAAAAAATCAAATATATCCCAAAAAGAGGAAGGGAAAAGTATTTTCTTTTTATTGGTAGCACAATGAGTCGCCCTTGGACAAAACACATTCTTCCATTTTTTCTTCAAGCTCTGGGATTTAATATGACCTTGGGAAGTTTTTCTCGTTACATAGAGTTGTGTCCTCCTCTGTTTGATTATTCTTCCAAACATATGGAGAGTTTGCATCGCCTCATGCCTCGTGAACTTATGTCAATGCCATGCTACTCGAGTCTCATCATTTGTCGTGCTATTGTCAAAGGGAAGTTTTTACCAAGCCTGAGTCGGCCCCTCTACAGTTTGTCTCTTGCCCTCATGCCCGACCATCCCGAAAGTCCAGTCAAGTCTTTGTTCGAAATCAATGAAGCCTTCAGTCTGATCATCAAATATTCTCTAGTCCATGACTGACGAGTCGTCAAAGACCTATGGATAGTGAATTTGTACACTCAAATTACACTCCTACCCGAGTTTTGAAGATTTTGAAGTTGTTTCTCGAGCTCTGAAGACCTCATCTCCAGCCATCAGGCCTTATCAACTTTTAGAAGATGGATACTATACATGTATATCTTTTTTATTTTGAGATGTAGATCCCCTGTGTATTTCTCACGGCTGCACTTTATATAGTTATATGACATGGATCTACAGTGTATTTGATTGGTATCCATGATTTTATTTCATCCCGAGCATGGGTATGCCCGCCTCGAAGAGACAATTTTTATTTTTGCAGATGGCACCTCCTGAATTTTGGTCCCTGGGCTCACCAGTTTGGTATGTTGATAAAGATTGATAATGTATTTTGGCCATCAGATGCTCTTTTGACCTCACACATTAGGAGGTATATGTTATAACCCTAATTTGCACCAGACATACTTACTTGGCATCACGCCATCTCAGATTCCTTCTTTTCCAAAACACTACTAAACAACTCTTTTTAAAAACCCCTTTATAAAGGCCCATGCGCCTTGCTCCATTACTGCACACGTGTACATGCTAGCTTCCCCAATACAACCCGCGTGTACCTACAAAATCACGGAAAAAGGAAATTTGTTGACGGAACACACAACTTTGGGAAAGTTAACTAAACCTTTCGGCCATGCATGGTCGGTCATTCGACCAAATACCTAGCTCCTTCTAGCCTATAAAAGAAGGGGCAAGGGTACCATTTGAAAAGAGGAAAAATCATAGTAAAGAGACTATACCCATTTGAGCATTCCCCTTGTCCCAACATTTAGCCATCCTTGTGCAAAAAGAAGTATAGAGCAAAGTAGTTGGAGGACTGTTGAAGAGAATCCCATGACCAATTTCGAGGAGTAGTGCCGACCACATATTGTAAGTTTACTCTTGTGAATATTAATACAAAAAGGAATACTTTTCTCATCCCACCATAGTTCGAGTTGAATGTTTATCTTATGATATTGTCACAACTAACCCAGCAATTAGTCTATGAAATGCATGTTCGCAGCTTTTTGTTTGTTCACGTGTGAATGGAGGTCAGCTTTGGGAGGAGGCTTGCAATCAAAGAGCAAGTGAAAGAAAAGGGATCGACATCAAATGAAGGACTTAAGGTAGAGTCATCGAATCTCATTTACATTTTTGTATTGCATGAATGTGGGGTTTTGTGTTGGGAGAATATGAAAGAGTAAAGGCCTTTGAAATGGTCATTTTCTGCATGCATGATTAGAGCCCTTAAATGCTAAGTCCATAGGAGGGATTCCCACCCACAACAGTCAGAGGTTTGTAGTAATTCTATGATGTAATGTTTATTATGATGTATTGGTCCTTGAAATGTTTGATTATGTACCTGGTATCTCCATGAGATGGAGTATGCAATGTATGTACCTGTATCTATGCAACATGCAAAGGGAATATGGTTGTAAGACATGACTAGACATGCATGTCCCCTTTTAATGTATCCCTATTGATTTGCAGTGCAAAAAACCTCTATTATAGAGTTCGTTAACACTCGTAAGAGTGAGCCAATTCATGAATTGGTTGCATGCTCTATGAGTGAACTCTAGGAGGTGCCTAGAAACCATGAGTTTTACTTTCAGCGGGAGTTCATCAAGAGGTTGCATGAACCATGTACCCAAAGGACATCCTATTAAACCAACAGTTGCAACGGCTAATGACCCATGCATTCTGGTAGATGGTTGTCTCTTTATATGGTACAAAGAGAATGTACCAGGTTGGACCAAGGTACGAAGGGAAAGTACCAAGTTGGAACAGACATAGTCTTTGTTGATCAAGAGGTGCTTTGATTTAGAAGACTTGGTAATGATGAAGACCTGACTTGACAATGGTAAAGACAAGTAGTCATTAAGGGGGAGTGTTGGGATATGTAACCCCCCCCCTGTCTTAGTTGTGATGAAATTTATTTATTGAGTTTATTGGTCTATTTATATGTACCCTATTTTGGTTGTTTAATAGAGAGTTAACGCAACAATTTTTGGTGTGTAAGAATTATATCTATGTGTGGTGGAACGGATTCACAAGGAGTTATCCATCTTATGCATAGAGAGGATGTGGATCAAGTTGTGGAATAGACCATTGTGAAAGGTACAAGGGTGACATGTGTACCTGTAGCCTAAACTTAATGAAGGTCAAAGAAGTGAGGGTCTTCGATTCAGGGGGGAATGTGAGATGGAATAATTTCAGAATGTGTGGGAGAAAAGTATGTTTAAGGGAGAATTTAATATATTGATGAACCACACAGATGAAAAGTGTTCCTAGAACTAGAAAGTACAGTGGAGGGTACCCATGTATCTTAGTAGATGGATTGTTTTTTATATGGACATTAATGATCAATCTATTTTACATGTACAAAAGAATGAAGAAGTATTTTACATGCACAACAAGGAAGCATAATGCAACACCTAATGAAGAAATCCAAGTGAAAACAATGCATCATGAATCAAGCCATATGAATTCAAAAGATAAACATGAGGAAATGACTCAAACAAAGACCAAGACAACAAACACGAGCAAGTAAAAGGATATTGAATAAGAAGATAAACATTAAGGGTGTGTGTTAGAAATAATGTCTATCTTAGTTTATTACTTAGGAGATTGTTAGTTAGTTGGATTTGAGAAGATTTTTTCAACTAAGTTTGCTCCTATTTTGGTGTGTGGTTGAGATATTGTCTCAACTGGTTGATTGTGTGATCATGGTAGTTTGTCTATCTTGAGACAAACCTTGTTGTATTTATATGTATCATTACATTGATTCAATAGAGTGCTTTATATATTGTTGGTGTGTAATAATCTTCTCTGCCATCTTAATAAGGGGACCCTTAATTCCCCATCTCCTTAAGCTTGCATCACGGGAAACTTATTGTTGTGTGACTTAACCTTCATAATGATCACCATTTCAAGGAAAGGGAATGAATTATGTATCCCCTTTTTTTTCCTTAATTAATATTTCATTCAAACCTTCTCCTAGGATGGCTTGATTATCAACCTCCCTATTTTGAGATCATGGAACATAGAAGAAATATTTTTTTGCAAGTATTGGTCCAAGGAAATGAACCTCTTCATGAGTCATGATAATCAAAAAAATTGGAAAGGGTTTTGATGAAACGATGAATGAATGAATTTCAAAGAATACCTAACTAATGATAGTTGATGAATTCATTTTGTCCCTTAGCATGATGAGTCCTCGAATAATTTCTAGTGCTTCCAACTTGTTGTTGGAAGCATTCCCTAGACCCCATGTATGCTCTATTTATTTTTTTCCATCAAATTCATAGATGACCCCCACTGCACTCAAATACCTTCCAACCCTCATATTGAATCATATTTAAATCCATATTTGTATTCAATTTTTAATACTAGTTTTTCAAGCATTGGTGCTCTATATATGATTGACCATCAGTGCATATATATCCTTGTGTACCATGAAGTCTTGGTAATGGTAATTGTGATGGAAATGATAATGGTATCATTAAAGGGAATGTTTTTTATATTATCTTAGAATCACCAATGAACTTATTGCAATTAATAATGATCAACGATACATGCTATAATCTAATGCTTACCAATGTGTTTTTTAAATCGAATGTCATGGTATGTAATAATGATAAAGATGCATCAACTAGTAAAACCCTTAACATGCATCGATGTGTGACAATCATTTAAACACACCAATGCATAAACATGTATGAAATGCACCAAGGCATACAAATAAATACAACACACCAATATATTATAGTGCCAAATTTCCCCACATGCTATTTAATATTTTGTGGGAATGCAAATGCAACATCTAGTTTTTAAAATAAAATTGCAAACA
>SNQJ01S0075541.1:15208-28202 GCA_010110895.2 Picea sitchensis
AAAAAAAAAAAAAAAAAAAACCTTACAATACCAAAGCACCCTTGTTCTCTACCACTATAGCAATGTTGCAATGGTTGAGAACAAGGGTGGAATAAACCAACAAAAAAATAAACTCACACTCTATTCCTACACTAATGGGATAGTTGTATGGAGTAATAAGCACACGGGGTGTTAGAGATCATGTTTATCTTAGTTCATTATTTAGGAGATTGTTAGTTAGTTGGATTTGAGAAGATTGGCCCAACTAAGTTTATGTATTTATATGTATCATTACATTGATTTAATAAAACAGTTTTCTACTCTCCCATTTTAATATGGTATCAGATCTCCCATTTTAATTTTAATATGGTATCAGAGCTTGACTTACTAGAGGGAGGGTGTGTCCTTGGATTGAGGGCGTTAGCTTGTGTGAAAAATCATTGTTTTTTTTTTTTTTTAACAGTGGATTGATGTGTTGTTGAGCGTGGGAAAGTGATACAGAGACTGTTGAGTGTTGAAGGGCTAAACAACTGAAAGGAACAACATTTAATATTGACTGTAGAAGACTGCAATGTTTAAGGCATGATGGACCCTTTGTTTCAGAATTGTGATGATATTAATCTTCTGGGAGCAGGCTCAATCCATGCAGAGTTCGGATCAGAGTCGGGGATAATTTTCTATTATTGTTTCCAACGCCACAATGGAAGCCATGAAGGCATTCTTGAAACTGAAGCCAACTCCATGGCATCAAATGCGCGAGTGGTAGAGATGCCTCAAACAGGATTGTGGGAACATTGATCGCCATATTCACGATATTCAACGTGAAGAAAAAAAAGTGTAGAAATAAGTCAAGGATGCATCAAAGCAGAATCACATGACATCAGCAAAGAATTTGGCTAAATAAATCGTAAGATCTAGACGAGTTGGTCAACGCCTTTATGAGAACATGGCACAAATGAATTCAATGTATATGCACCTTGGAAAAAGTGTTGCAACTGGTCAGGTTGTGGGACACTTGTATAAAAGTACTGAGGTGATGAAGCTCATGAATGGCCTCATGAAGGCTCCACAAGTGGTTGCCACAATGCAATAATTCACCACAGAGATGACCAAGGCAGGAGTCACTGACGAGATGTTGAATGATTCCTTGAATTCTACATTAGACTCTGAAGATATTGAAGAAGGAACACCAGATTATGATTTCTTGGACGTAGCTATGAACCATAAGCAGATCGTGGTCCTGAGAAGAGGAGGGATGGCAGAGGTCGCTGGGACCATTGTGGTGACTGGCAAGGATCCCAAGGAAATAAAGAGGAGTTTGCCTACNAGAGGTTGTTGGGACCATCGTGGTGACTGGCAAGGATCCCAAGGAAATAAAGGGAAGTTTGCCTACATACAAATAGGTTACAAGTTCGAATTGTTTTGTTAAACAAGTTAATAGAATGTTTGGATATGGCATGTGGTCTTGATAATAGGAGGAGGAGGAAGGGCAGAGGTCGTTGGGACCATCATGGTGACTGGAAAGGATCCCAAGGAAATAAAGGGAAATTTTCCTACATACAAATAGGTTACAAATTCGAATTGTTTTGTTAAACAAGTTAATAGAATGTTTGGAGATGGCACGTGGTCCTGATAAGAGGAGGAGGAGGAGGAGGGATGGCAGAGGTTGTTGGGACCATCGTGGTGACTGGCAAGGATCCCAAGGAAATAAAGGGCAGTTTGCCTACATACATATAGGTTACAAGTTTGAATTGTTTTGTTAAACAAGTTAATAGAATGTTTGGAGATGGCATGTGGTCTTGATAAGAGGAGGAGGAGGGAGGGTAGAGGTCGTTGGGACCATCGTGGTGACTGGAAAGGATCCCAAGGAAATAAAGGGCAGTTTATCTACATACAAATAAGTTACAAGTTCGAATTGTTTTGTTAAACAAGTTAATAGAATGTTTGAAGATGACACAAAAACATTGTTAGATTTGACCAATGTGACAATGTGACAATTTTCTGTGAAAGTTTGGAAACTCCAAGAAGAACAAGTTAATGGTGGAATTCATAAATGTTTTGGAATTAGATGCATTTACATTGAGCATAGCTAACTCAATATGATTGTAGTGGTCTTGTTAGAATTATCTACTCTAACAAATCACAGGTGAATCCAAGACAATGAAGGAGGAAGATGATAGTATCTCTCGCTGATGAGTTGAAGTCCTGCTTGGTAATATTTTGTGATGTGAAATCATTCCTTCGTCTACTTTGTAAAAGGAAGATGTTGAAATGATAGGCAGTAAGAACAAATATGTTGTTCTATAACAGTAGAGAGATTGGTCCAAAGAAAGTTGGTGACAATGGTAGTCGGAAGCACCAAGATGATTATGGACAAACAAGGTAAATTGTGTGAATTGAGTTGAATAAAACATACTCATGACCACATGTTAATATGAGCCAGTGTTATAACCCTAATTTGCACCAGACATACTTACCTAGCATCAGACCATCTCAGATTCCTTCTTTGCCAAAACACTACTGAACAACTCTTCTTAAAAACCCCCTTTATAAAGGCCCACGTGCCCTGCTCCATCACTGCATGCGTGTACACGCAAGTTGCCCCAATATAGCCCGTGTGTACCTACAAAAGCATGGAAAAATGAAAGTTGCTAAAGGAACACACAACTTTGGGCAAGTTAACTAAACTTTTCAGCCATGCATGGTCGGTCATTTGACCAAATACTTCTAGCCTATAAAAGAAGGGGTAAGGGTTCCATTTGAAAGGAGGAAAAATCATAGTAAAGAGACTATACCCAATTGAGAATTCCCCTTGTCCCAACCTTTAGCCATCCTTGTGCAAAAATAATTATAGAGCAAAGCAGTTGGAGGACAGTTGAAGAGGATCCCAGGACTAGTTTCGAGGAACAGTTCCGACCACATATTGTAAGTTTACTCTTGTGAAGATTAATACAAAAAGGAATACTTTTCCCGTCTCTCCATATCATGTGTTCGAGTTGAATGTTTATCTTATGATATTGTCACAACTGACCCAACAATTAGTCTATGAAATGCATGTTCGCATCTTTTTGTTTGTTCATGTGTGAATGCAGGTTAGCTTTGGGAGGAGGCTTGCAATCAAAGAGCGAGTGAAAGCAAAGGGATCAACATCAAGCGAGGGACTTAAGGTAGAGTCACCGAATCTCATTTACACCTTTGTATTGCATGAATGTGGGGTTTTGTGTTGGGAGAATAGGAAAGAGTAAAGGCCTTTGAAATGGTCATTTTCTTCATGCATGATTAGAGCCCTTAAATGCTAAGTCCATAGGAAGAATTCCCACCCACAACAGAATTGGTGACCATAATGGGGAGTCTCTAGGGTCCTTTGGGGATTTTTTATTGGGTATTTTGAAATTGGTTTTACTGCCTTTTTTGAGTTTTTGCAAGGAGTCTGAGTGTTTAGGGATTCTGGTTCTCAATACCAGTACTCCCTGCCTTGCTTACCAGACTGTTTCTTTTTCTGTTTTTGAAAAAATCAGAGTCATACGCGCACTGTAGAAGGGTAGACTGCATGTGCACACACCCTACCTTTAGTCATCCTGCATATGTACGCATGATTCTGAAGTGTTAGCTGTGTGTCTGAAAATCCAGAAAATCCTTCTCAGGAAGAGGCAATCATCCTCTCCCCTGTCGGAAGTGATCCTTCTCAGGGCTCTTCTGGATCCTTTCCTGGTCTCTATGTGCAGTCGATAGTTAGGTAAGACCTCAGGTTAGCTTTGTTTTTCTAAATTTTTCTTGCCTCTTCTTTGTCAAAGTAAGTTTTTGCACCTTTAAGGGGTTCTGGTTTTAAATACCAGTAGTCCCTGCCTGAGATTAGTTTCTTGTATTTATTTTTTTGAGAAGAAACAGAGGCACACGTGGCTTGTAGTGGGCCTGCATGCGTGCATACATGCCCTGCCCTTGGACAGTCTGCATGCATACACTGGTTGTTGAAGAGACAATTGCGTACCTGTCCAGAAACGTTTTTGGAGGCAGTCATCCTCCTCCCTGTCAAGTTTTTACTTCTCAGGGTCTTTCTTGTCTGAATGTGGTCTCTGTCATAGCAACTTAGCCTAGTTTTGGACTCTATTATAGCTTGCTTTTTCATTTAAAATATTTCTTGTGTTTCCTAGATTTGTTAACTTATTTTTAGCTTGAAATTTTAAGAAAAATGAGTTGCATTTTGGAAAAACAAAAACCCTCATGGCCATGAATCGTGCATTCATCAATTTCTTGTAGAATTTTTTGTTACTTCTGCTTTGATTGGAAGAAAATATATATAAAAAAATAGCTTGTTAGTTCTCTTTCTTTCTTGGCATTTGCCTTGCATTTTTATTTGAAAAAGAAAAATAAATTAGCATAGTGTTGTGTTTTCTTCTCATCTTAAAAGCATTTCAAAAGAAAAATAAGAAAGATAATCCTTCTTTGCTAGTGTTCTTATCATTTGTTTTTTCTGCAAGATTCTTAACAACATCAGTTGCACTACCACACCTTTTGAGTAAATCAAGCCTTAAAAAGAATGCTAATTAAAAATAACTAGACTCTTATGTTTGTAGGGTCCATCAACTAGTTTAGGGTTAGGGCCTTGAATTAGGTTGGAGAGGAAACTCTTCAAGGTCATTAAAACAAACATACGAGTCTATTCTAAGGAGTGTATAAGTCTAGTAACGTGGAAATTATCTGGGACCCCCCTCTAACACAGGGGCTAAACACGAGGTTGCATGTGGAAAGGTAGCGGAGATAACCCCTCCAAAGCCGAACCAAGCATAGTAGGGAACACATATAGAGGACTTGTCTTGGGATTCCATTGATCACATTTTTCGCGGAGCTTCATGGATCTTGAATCCATTCGAGGTCCTCAGTCGTCGCGGAGATAACCCCTCCAAAGCCGAACCAAGTGTAGTGGGGAACACATATAGAGGACTTGTCTTGGGATTCCATTGATCGCATTTTCCGCGGAGCTTCGTGGGTCTTGAATCCGTTTGAGGTCCTCATTCGTCTTCCAGAACACTTGCTTTCGATACCCTTGATAGGTTTCAGGCTTGATACCCTGCTCATTGCGGTCCACATGACTATCGATTGTACCCACGTCCACATGACTATCGATTGTACCCACCTGGTGATTGTTCACGAGATGCAAACCTAGTTGCCTTTATTTTAGGGACTTACACAGTTGACCGTGGGGGTATACCGCAGTACCTAGGGAAGACACCGGACCATGCTTTGCAGAGTATACCCAGAGGGTGCTTCCATATTCGAGTTGCACTTACAGCGGTAAGTTTCTCTAGTGTTGGTTGGTGTAACTGTTCTTCCAACTAGTTAGTTGTTTGCTTGATTTTCCTTTAGGAACTTTTAGTGTGTGCTCTGTGCTCCCTAGTTTTCCATAGTGAGTTAGTCAGTCGTGGCTTTGGGTCTCTGACCTAGGGTGGTAGACCTCCCACTCCGTCAATCACGAATACTTTTCAGTCTTTCGGTTAAGAATATGGAGCCGCCTCTTTATAGGCATTGTTTTGATAACACTAGTCTGCCATAGTCAGTGTGTGAAACTTTTATGGATTTGAACGATCCCGCAAGGGGAAAACCTGTGCATAAGATATTCATGGCTAAATTTCCTGACCATACCAACCAAGGAACCCCTTCGCAAGGGGATTCTTGTGCTTTTCCCTTCTTTAGAAACATTGGTGTCCCTTTGATGGCCACATTGTACATTCCTGGGTTGAATGTGGGACTACCAGTTTGGTTGGGTACCATTCCAAATGTCCTGAATGATCTTGATGCTTCTCAGTTAACCACCTTAAGTCATGAGCACCATGTTGATGTTTCTTCATCACCAAAGTCTTCTCCTCCTCCTTCTCCCACCTCTGGTGAAAGTACAGTTACAAGTAACCAGAAGTCTAAACGAAATAGAAACAGGAAGAATAGGAAGAAGAAATCACCAACCTTTGCAATTCATGTTGGAGATAGGTCAACAACCTCTACAAGTCATGTTGAATACCAACACCCAACCTCTGTAAGTTATGTTGGGGGAAAGCACCCACCCTCTGCAAGTCATGCTGTGGGAAAAAGTCCAGTCACTGATAGTCATAATGGAAATAGGTCTGTAGCCTCTGCAAGTCATGTTATCGACCCATCACCAACCTCTGCAAGTCATGTTGAAGATGTGCAACCGACCACTACCAGTCATGTTGGGGGCATTGATTCTGTTGAGAAACCTAGATGGATAGGATGTAAACCTAAGTTCCCTTGTAAGCTTTGCAAGGGAGATCACCTTACCCATCTATGCCCTGGCATTCAAGAGGTCCAAAGATTGTGGTCCCTGTCTGAAATCTCTTCTGATTCTGAGTCTTCTTAGGTTTCCTCAAAGTCTATTCAGCCATGGGTTGAGAAAGTGGTCACGTCGATGTAGTCATCGGTTGATCCCACTCCTCTTTTAGGGGGTGAGGTTCCTTTAGACCATGTAGTCTCGCAGCCTATTCAACCATTGGATGTGAAAGTGGTCATGCCGATGCAGTCATCGGCTGATCCCACTCCTCTTTTGGGGGGTGAGGTACCTTTGGAACATGTAGTCCCGCAGCCTATTCATCCATTGGTTGCAAGAGTGGTCATGTCGATGAAGTCATCGTATGATCCCACTCTTATTTTGGGGAGTGACGTGTCTACCAACTATGTTTTTAGCATTTCTAGTTTAGTACTTTCGGAACAAGGGGGCATTCTGCTCGTTTCGAGCACACCCCCTCCAAGACCTAGGATGGTTTCCTTTGATTGGAATGATCTTGTTGAGCCTCGTCTTCCTTCTTCTACACCTTTTCAAATAAGGGTTGAAGTTAGTTCAAAAAACATTTATCGATGTATTGTGGATGAAGGAGCCTCCGCAAGTATTTTATCCTCCTTGGTTTGGAAAGTATTGGGATCTCCCAAGCTTGTGTCTACTTTGCATGAGTTGTTGGCTTTTGAAAAACGTCCTAGTGATTGTTTAGGGGTTCTTCCTTAGTTGCCTATCTCGTTAGGTGGGAAAATTGCCCTTGTTGATGTTATAGTGGTGCAAGGCCTGTTAGATTTCAATATGCTTCTCGGGCATGATTATGTATATGCTATGAATGTTGTGGTGTCTACGCTCTTCTGGGTTATGCATTTCCCTCACAATGGAAGCATTGTCAATATTGACCAGCTGGCATCTGATAATCACCATCCTAATTTGGCGTTGTTTTAGGCTACCCCTTTACATGTTCCTAGTGTTCGTGTAGACTCTACCCCGCCACGGGTTAATTATGTGGCATCTATCCTCGATGTTCAATTTCTTTTGAGCAGGAACCTATGAAGTCATGCTTTCCCTCTCGAGACTTGGTCTCAACAATTGATCCATTGGTTTATCCAATGGGGGCATGGGAGCCCTTGTTTCCCCCTCTAGGTCCAAGTGATCTTGAGTCTCCTTCTGAGTCTGATCTCGTTGTTTGTAGATCCTCAAGCCCTTGTGCTTGTGATTCTTCATTGATAGACTTCACCATTCCTAACCAAAGCCTCCATCATCATATGGAATATGGTCAGTTTACTTCACCCTTTGGGACTGTCGACCCTCGCTTGCATGATTTCTCGGATTTTGAATTGCCTTCAGATGAAGCTATCCTTGAAGCCATGACTATGGTTTCTATACCGAGGGAGGACTTACACCGTGGTTTGTGTTTTCTTCCCTTTTGGGAGACTGTCCAAGTTGACTATCGAAGACACTCTTGGTCTGAGCCTGGCAGTGGGCTCTACCTGAACTAGTTTCATAGATGAGTCGTATCCCCCACAAGTCTTCTTTTAAGCCCTTTTCAGACCCTCTAAAAATGAAAATATTGTCGAGCGATCTTGTTTCCCTTCACGCTTGTTAAACTGAAATTTGAAGTCACATCTATCTGGCGGTATTTTACCCCTTTTTCGGTCCAGATGGTCAACTATACGAACAAAGGTACACTCTAGGGACCTCGTTTCTCTAGAAGAGTATTCTCAGGTATAATTTTAATCCTTTTCAGGCTTGAGGGACTAAATCTATGAAAAAGATACCCCCACAGAGTCCATAGTTAAGCTCTTTTCAGACTCCCTAAAATTGAAAAGATCATCGAGTGACCTTGTTCCTTCACACTCGTTAAAATGGTCCAGAAGAACATCCCATATGGAGTCCATAGTTAAGCTTTTTTCAGACTCCTTAAAAATGAAAAAATTGTCGAGTGATCTTGTCTTTATCACTCTTGTTAAAATGGTTTTGAATAGACGCCTGGTCAGTGCTAGTTTACCCCTTTTTTGAGCTGACTAGACTATCTTAAAAAAAGGTACCCAGCGGAGTCTCCTTTTACGTTTTTTCAGACTTTGTAAATATGAAAAATTGTCAAGCTTACCTTCTCTGGGCTCATTAAACTTACATCAAAGGAAATTACCATTGTGTGTCTTATTAATCGCAGTTGCATACCCACGTCTTTGGCCTAATGTCGGCTCCATGTTGCTCTCAACCAAACCATCTGAAACATGCCTTATATGCATACCCTGTAGCACTTTTCCTTTGCGTCTTGACACCTTTGACGCCAGGAGGGATTTTTTCCGAGTGTCCTTGCTTTGAACATGAGTCTTCTCCTTGTGCCTCGAACTCGTATGTTTGTGACACTCATTCCTCCTTTGTAATGTAGCATTCTTTTATTCGTCTTCCAAAATTATTGAAAAAGACAAAAAAATCAAATATACCCCAAAAAGAGGAAGGGAAAAGTATTTTTTTTTTATTGGCAGCACAATGAGTCGCCCTTGGAAAAAGCACATCCTTCTGTTTTTTCTTCAAGATCTGGGATTTAATATGACCTTAGGAAGTTGTTCTCGTTACATAGAGTTGTGTCCTCCTCTGTTTGGTTATTCTTCCAAACATATGGAGAGTTTGTGTCACCTCCTGCCTCGTGAACTTATGTCAATGCCATGCTACATGAGTCTCATCATTTGTCATGCTATTGTCAAAGGGAATTTTTTACCAAGCCTGATTCGGCCCCTCTATAGTTTGTCTCTTTCCCTCATGCCCGACCATCCCGAAAGTCCAGTCAAGTCTTTGCTTGATATCAATGAAGCCTTCAGTCTGATCATCAAATATTTTCTATTCCATGACCGACGAGTCATCGAAGACCTCTGGGTAGTGAATTTGTACACTAAAATTACACTCCTACCCGAGTTTTGAAGATTTTGAAGTTGTTTCTCGAGCTCTAAAGACCTCATCTCCAGCCATCAGGCCTTATCAGCTTTTAGAAGATGGATACTATACATGTCTATCTTTTTTATTTTGAGATGTAGATCCCATGTGTATTTCTCACAGCTACACTTTATATAGTTATATGACATGGATCTACAATGTATTTGATTGGTAGCCATGATTTTATTTCATCCCGAGCATGGGTATGCCCACCTCAGAGAGACAATTTTTATTTTTGCAGATGGAACCTCCTGAATTTTGGTCCCTAGGCTCACCAGTATGGTATGTTGATAAATATTGATAATGTATTTTGGCCATCAGATGCTCTTCTGACCTCACACATTAGGGGGCATATGTTATAACCCTAATTTGTACCAGACATACTTACCTGGCATCATGCCATCTCATATTCCTTCTTTGCCAAAACACTACTAAGAAACTCTTCTTAAAAACCCCCTTTATAAAGGCCCACACACCCTGCTCCATTACTGCATGCGTGTACACGCTAGCTTCCCCAATACAACCCAGGTGTACCTACAAAAGCACGGAAAAAGGAAATTTGTTGACGGAACACACAACTTTGGGAAAGTTAACTAAACCTTTCGACCATGCATGGCCGGTCATTCGACCAAATACCTAGCTCCTTCTAGCCTATAAAAGAAGGGGCAAAGGTAACATTTGAAAGGAGGAAAAATCATAGTAAAGAGACTATACCCAATTGAGCATTCCCCTTGTCCCAACCTTTAGCCATCCTTGTGCAAAAATAAGTATAGAGAAAAGTAGTTGGAGGACTGTTGAAGAGGAGCCCATGACCAATTTCGAGGAGTAGTTCCGACCACATATTGTAAGTTTACTCTTGTGAATATTAATACAAAAAGGAATACTTTTCTCGTCTCGCCATAGTTCGAGTTGAATGTTTATCTTATGATATTGTCACAACTAACCCAGCAATTAGTCTATGAAATGCATGTTCGCAGCTTTTTGTTTGTTCATGTGTGAATGGAGGTCAGCTTTGGGAGGAGGCTTGCAATCAAAGATCAAGTGAAAGCAAAGGGATCGACATCAAATGAAGGAATTAGGGTAGAGTCATCGAATCTCATTTACATTTTTGTATTGCATGAATGTGGGGTTTTGTGTTGGGAGAATATGAAAGAGTAAAGGCCTTTGAAATGGTCATTTTCTGCATGCATGATTAGAGCCCTTAAATGCTAAGTCTGTAGGTGGGATTCCCACCCACAACAGTCAGAGGTTTGTAGTAATTCTATGATGTAATGTTTATTATGATGTATTGGTCCTTGAAATGTTTGATTATGTACCTGGTATCTCCATGAGATGGAGTATGAAATGTATGTATCTATGCAACATGTAAAGGGCATATGGTTGTAAGCCATGACTAGGCATGCATGCCCCCTTTTAATGTATCCCTATTGATTTGCAGTGAAAAAACCTCTATTATAGAGTTCGTTAACACTTGTAAGAGTGAGCCAATTCATGAATCGATTGCATGCTATATGAGTGAACTCTAGGAGGTGCCTAGAAACCATGAGTTTTACTTTCAGGGGGAGTTCATCAAGAGGTTGAATGAACCATGTACCCGAAGGACATCCTATTAAACCAACAGTTGCAGTGGCTAATGACCCATGCATTCTAGTAGATGGTTGTCTCTTTATATGGTAAAAAGAGAATGTACCAGGTTGGACCAATGTACAAAGGGAAAGTACCAAGTTGGACCAGACATAGTCTTTGTTGATCAAGAGGTGCTTCGATTTAGAAGACTTGGTAATGATGAAGACCTGACCTGACAATGGTAAAGACAAGTAGTCATTAAGGGGGAGTGTTGGGATATGTAACCCCCCCTTGTCTTAGTTGTGATGAAATTTAATTATTGAGTTTATTGGTCTATTTATATGTACCCTATTTTGGTTGTTTAATAGAGCGTTAAGGCAACAATTTTTGGTGTGTAAGAATTATATCTATGTGTGGTGGAACGGATTCACAAGGATTTATATGTCTTATGCATAGAGAGGATGTGGATCAAGTTGTGGAATAGACCATTGTGAAAGGTATGGGGGTGACATGTGTACCCACAGCCTAAACTTAATGAAGGTCAAAGAAGTGAGGGTCTTCGATTCAGGGGGGAATGTGAGATGGAATAATCTCATAGTGTTTGGGAGAAAAGTATGTTTAAGGGATAATTTAATATATTGATGAACCACACAGATGAAAAGTGTTCCTAGAACTAGAAAGTACAGTGGAGGGTACCCATGTATCTTAGTAGATGGATTGTTTTTTATATGGACATTAATGATCAGTCTATTTTACATGTACAAAAGAACGGAGAAGTATTTTACATGCAAAACAAGGAAGCATAATGCAACGCCTAATGAAGAAATCCAAGTGAAAAAAATGCATCATGAATCAAGCCGTATGAATTCAAAAGCTAAACATGAGGAAATGACTCAAACAAAGACCAAGACAACAAACACGAGCAAGTAAAAGGATATTGAATAAGAAGATAAACATTAAGGGGGTGTGTTAGAAATAATGTCTATCTTAGTTTATTACTTAGGAGGTTGTTAGTTAGTTGGATTTGAGAAGATTTTTTCAACTAAGTTTGCTCCTATTTTGGTGTGTGGTTGAGATATTGTCTCAACTGGTTGATTGTGTGATCATGGTAGTTTGTCTATCTTGAGACAAACCTTGTTGTATTTATATGTATCATTACATTGATTCAATAGAGTGCTTTATATATTGTTGGTGTGTAATAATCTTCTCTGCCATCTTAATAAGGGGACCCTTAATTCCCCATCTCCTTAAGCTTGCATCACGGGAAACTTATTGTTGTGTGACTTAACCTTCATAATGATCACCATTTCAAGGAAAGGGAATGAATTATGTATCCCCTTTTTTTTCCTTAATTAATATTTCATTCAAACCTTCTCCTAGGATGGCTTGATTATCAACCTCCCTATTTTGAGATCATGGAACATAGAAGAAATATTTTTTTGCAAGTATTGGTCCAAGGAAATGAACCTCTTCATGAGTCATGATAATCAAAAAAATTGGAAAGGGTTTTGATGAAACGATGAATGAATGAATTTCAAAGAATACCTAACTAATGATAGTTGATGAATTCATTTTGTCCCTTAGCATGATGAGTCCTCGAATAATTTCTAGTGCTTCCAACTTGTTGTTGGAAGCATTCCCTAGACCCCATGTATGCTCTATTTATTTTTTTCCATCAAATTCATAGATGACCCCCACTGCACTCAAATACCTTCCAACCCTCATATTGAATCATATTTAAATCCATATTTGTATTCAATTTTTAATACTAGTTTTTCAAGCATTGGTGCTCTATATATGATTGACCATCAGTGCATATATATCCTTGTGTACCATGAAGTCTTGGTAATGGTAATTGTGATGGAAATGATAATGGTATCATTAAAGGGAATGTTTTTTATATTATCTTAGAATCACCAATGAACTTATTGCAATTAATAATGATCAACGATACATGCTATAATCTAATGCTTACCAATGTGTTTTTTAAATCGAATGTCATGGTATGTAATAATGATAAAGATGCATCAACTAGTAAAACCCTTAACATGCATCGATGTGTGACAATCATTTAAACACACCAATGCATAAACATGTATGAAATGCACCAAGGCATACAAATAAATACAACACACCAATATATTATAGTGCCAAATTTCCCCACATGCTATTTAATATTTTGTGGGAATGCAAATGCAACATCTAGTTTTTAAAATAAAATTGCAAACA
>SNQJ01S0075542.1:15834-41949 GCA_010110895.2 Picea sitchensis
GAGGATCATGTGCGACATGTTGACAATGTGCTACGACTATTAAAGGAGCAACAAATATATGCCAAACCATCCAAATGTTTCTTTGGAGTGAAGGAGGTAGAGTATTTGGGTCATATTGTATCTCATGAAGGTGTCGAGGTAGACCCTAACAATATTAAGGCCATGATGGACTAGCCGATTCCCAAAACATTGAAGAATATTAAAGGATTTTTGGGTTTGATAGGTTACTACTGCAAGTTTGTTTGGCACTATGGGAGAATAGAAACACCTTTAACAACACTAAATAAGAAAGATGCATTTTCATGTACTCCAGAGGCAACTAAATATTTTGAACAACTTAAAGAGGTGACGTGCAAAGCTCTTGTCTTGACTAGTATAGGCTTCACAAAAACCTTTATTGTGGAATGTGATGCCTCGGGAAATGGAATTGGTGTTTTCCTAGTACAAGAAGGAAGGCCCTTGGATTTTGAAATTCGACCACTCAAGGGAAAGGACTTACACAAACCCATTTATGAGAAGGAAATCATGGAAATACTACATGCATTGAAGAAATGACATCCTTACCTAATAGGTAGGAACTTCAAGGTAAAAACAAATCATGATAGTCTTAAATACTTCTTGGAACAAAGACTATCTTAAGAAGAACAACAAAAATGGGTAACCAAGATATTGGGTTATGATTTTGAAATCTTCTATAAAAGGGAAGAAAAATGTTGTGGAAGATGCACTCTCAAGGAAGGATGAAGATGTTGAGGCCTTTCTCTGTGTTATCTCGATCATCCAACCCTATTGGATAATAGAAGCAAGCGATGAATGGAAGAATGACAAAAAAGTGTGGACTCTCATTCAATGGTTGCAATAGGATTCCAGTTCATCAAATACATTTACATGCAAAAATGATTCAGTATGGTACAAATATCACTTATATTTATGTAAGAAATACCAAATCAAACAAAAGGTACTATTGGAATTGCACACCTCTCCAATAGGAGGGCACTCGGGATTTTTAAAAACCTACCATAGGGTTAATAAGGATTTTTTTTGGGATGTCCTTAAAACTGATGTTCAAAGTTTTGGGGTAGAATGTTTTGTTTGACAACAAAATAAGATGGAAAAAATTAATACCTCAGGTATTTTACAACCATTACCCATCCCAAGTCAGCATTGGGAGGAGGTCTCCATGGATTTCATCATAGGGTTGCTGAAGTCTGAAGGAAAGAGTGTCATCATGGTGATTTTTGATAGACTGACAAAGTACACATACTTTTGTGCACTCTCGCATCCCTTCAAGTCCAATACAGTTGCCACCACATTCATGGAGACAATTCAAAAGCTACATGGAATCCCAAATATTATTGTAAGTGACAAAGATCCCATCTTCAGTGGACATTTTTGGACCAAATTATTTTCTTGTTTGGGTATTGAATTAGCTCATATCTCATCCTATCATCCTCAATCTGATGGAAAAACTGAGATAGTGAACAAATGTCTGTAAGTCGACCTTCGTTGCTTTGTATCTGATAAAAAAACACAATGAACAACTCATATCTAGGTTGCATCCATATGTTCATGATGAACAACAATTATTACTAAACTTGCCAGCTAAGCTCGAGTATAAGGCTTTGATAAATCATCGTAGAACGCATTGTTTTCAAGAAAGAACTTAGCAATTTTTGAATTCTATAGAGCGAGCAAGCCTGTGAAATCCTAAGACCCATAGTTATGACCACCAAATCCCTGTTTCGTTGCAGAATATTCCCATATTCCTAAACTCAATGCTGAGAGCTATAGGAGTTTGAAGCATCATGTCCAAAGAAGTAGTACCATATGAGCCCTGCGACCTCGAAGTTGAGGTTGTGGGTGATCTGAAGGGGATGGTGGAGTAGTTCAAGCTCCTTGATCTCAATTTAATAGATCCAATCATGTTCCCTCGGATGAACATAGACATCTTCTGGATTATCACTCCAGACAAGTTGGGAGGCTTGCAGTTTGTGCCAAAGCATGAATTCACCAACCTCTTCAACTCAACTATCATGAACCTTAGAGACTTACTAGTGTTTGGTACCACTAGCGATGTTGCATGGTGCACCAAGTTCCTGATCAACAAGGTGCATGACAAAAGTCTCTAGATGGATAGGTGGTATCCAATCCATGCCGACAAAATCCATCATCTTACTAGAATGTCACTTGAAGGAGAGGACATGTCTAAAGGATTACATGGTCCCAGTAAGAATGACAAAGAGAAATGGGAGCCCAACCTCTATGAAATGTTCCACACGCAGAGGGGGAGGCGCACAACCAAAATTGACCCGATACTACTAGAGATAATCAGGACTAGATGCTACATCATAGCCATCAAATTCATGAGGACATATTACAAGGGAGAATGTATGATGGATTCATTATCAGTAGCATATTTTTTCACTAATGGAACTATATTCAATTGGTGCAGTTACCTGGTAGAGGAAATACTCATGGCTTGCGAGGAATCCTAGGAGAAGGGAGGCACCTTCACAATGATTAAGTGGAAGCCACCCACTAAAATACCATTGGCATTATAAAAAAAAGGGCACCTTGCAAATATTTTCGAGCCATGACATTCCATAGGATACTCGGAGAAAATGACCTTCAACAACACGACATCCTCCAACTGGTATAATGGGTTGATTGACGCAACACAGAGGTTGAAAATTCTCTAGGATCTCCTCAACTGCAAGACAAGGAATATCGCTTTCATCATGAACCGACACCATAGAGAAAGACTAGGTCTCCTTCCTCAAAAATCTTATTCTTAATATGTGTGTCATGCCAAGCTTTGTGTCTTTCTTTCTATACTTCTTGGTGAAATCCCACCAGAATCCTTTCCTCTTCCATCTCCATTAATTTATTTAACCTTTCCATTATTGTGCCTCTTTATGCCATGTTGGTCATTGTTGCTACGCATAGACTGGGTACCAAAAATTCTAATGGCACCACTGCATCCTTCTCATACACCAACCTGAATGGTGTCTCTGCTATCAAATTATCACATGTGTTCCTGTATTCCCATAGTACTACTGGTATTTTCAAGTCCCAAT
Organism: Picea sitchensis; assembly: GCA_010110895.2. Taxonomy (NCBI): domain Eukaryota; kingdom Viridiplantae; phylum Streptophyta; class Pinopsida; order Pinales; family Pinaceae; genus Picea; species Picea sitchensis. Next base: position 18,912 of record SNQJ01S0075542.1, read on the forward strand.
CATTGTTGTTCACATTGAATATCTTAGTAAGAGAATTATCTAAGATCTTATTGAAAGCTTCTATCATTATATTTTCCTGAGGATGGTATGGTGTACTCTTCTGGTGATAGAATTGAAAATCCTCATTCATAGTCATGATAGTACTGTTGATAAAGTGGGTACCTTGATCACTCATCAAAATCCTTGGACACCCAAATCTAGTGGTCACTGGCTCAAACAAAAATTGTGTTGTTGTCTCTGCATTGTAGTCTTTGACTGGTGTTTCTTCTACCCATTTTGTTAAGTATTTAGTCATAGTAATGATATATCTATCTCCTGGCCTTTTTTCCAGTGGATGGATTGGTCCAACAAAGTAAATTTCCCATTTTTCAAATACCTGGAAGGTTACTTGTGGTCTTAGAGGCATATCATCTCTTTTTTTAGGGTTTCCAACCCTCTGGCATAAATCAATTTTTTGGAAATATTCCTTGGCATCTCTATGAATTGTTGGCCATGAATATTGTGTTCAATATCTTCTGCACGATAAATTTTCCTGCATAGTGTCCTTCATCTATTCCCTCATGAGATTCTACCAAAATTATAGGTATTTCATGATCTAATACACACCCTCTCAAAATGTTGTTTACGCCCATATTGTATAAATGTCATGGAATAATTTGATAGTCTTCATCTTTGAATATCGGATTTTTCTTTTGTGTAGTGATAAACTCTTATGGAACAATTGTTGTACTTAAGTATTCATTAATATGAACAAATTATTCAACATCTACTTGTACTAAAAATAGTTTCTCATTAGGGAATTTGTATTCCAAGTTCATAGGTTCTTCTCCATTAGTTACCCATAGTAGGTGATCAGGTCCTACATTCAACTTTCCTGGTTTGACTATCACTTCGAAATCAAATTCTTGAAATAACAAAATCCATCTACAGATTCTGATTCCCCAAACAGTAGCTTGTTGACTAGGTATTTGAAGGAAGAATGGTTTGTGAACAACACTAGCTTGTTGACTAGGTATTTGAGGGAAGAATGGTTTGTGAACATCTTAAAGTGTTTTCCCAGTAAGTAGTGGCTGAAATTTTGAAGTGCATATACCATGGCTAAGCCTTCTCCATCAATGGTGTTGTATTTTTTCTCTGATTCTAACAATTTTCTGTTTGCAAATGCTATAGGATGGCCTAAATCCCCATACTCTTGGTTTCTCCATAATTGTTCCAAGTGTTATGGTTGATGCATCTACATGCACGTGAAATGTATTTTCCCAATATGGGAATACTATGATAGGTGTTGTGACCATTTTTTATTTTAAGGTGTCCAACCCTTGTTGATAGTCCTCATTCCACTAAAATATGATATCCCTCTTTAGTAGTTTTTTAATTGATGCAGTGATCTACGCATACCCTTTTATAAATTTATTGTAATAGCGTGTATGTCCCAGTGTTGATGTCAACTGGTGCACTGAATTTGGTCGTGGTAAATTGACAATGACTGCAATCTTAGCAGGATCCACTAGTAAACCTTGTTTACACACTATATGTCCGAACAATATTCCAAAAGTTGTCCCAAAAATGCACTTTTTAATATTCAATGATATCTAGCATTTCCTTCATCTCTCCAAAATTATCCTTAACACTTCTACAAGATATTTTAATAGGATATATATATTCTAGTCATGTTGATATAGTTTTAGAAAATGATGTTTGAATTCCTTAAAATCATCTATGAATACTCTTGAAAAAATGGTTGGTGCAGTCTTCATCCCAAAAGGCATGACTATATATTAGTATGATCCACATTCTATAGAAAAAGTAGTCTTATACCTGTCTTCTGGAGCAATTTTTTTCTGATGGTAGCCTGAGAATCCATCTGTAAATGAATATGCTTGATGGCCTCCAACATTCTCTAGGACTTCATCTATAAAAGGGGTAGGAAAAGGGTCATGTAGGAAAGAATAATTTAGTTTCCTCATATCTACACAAATGTTTATCCCTGTTTGTTTATTTTCTTGGACTACCATAGGGATTATCCATTCATATTCCTCTATTGTTTCTATGATACCAGCTTCCAACATTCTGTCAATTTATGCTTTTACTTTCTGCTTATATATTGGATTAAGCCCGTAAGGTCTCTACTTGACAGGCATTGCATCAGTTTTGAGAGGTATCTTCATCTCTCCTAGCTCTCATGCTATGCCTTTCATTTATGTAAAGGTCATTGGGAATAGGTCATTTTATTCACGCATTAACTCTATTATTCTTTCTCCAATTTTTTCATCCCAATAATATCCAATACTTTCCATTTTAGAATTTTCAGTTGTCCCAATGTTGACTTTCTTCACCTTGCTTGGTGTAAAAAATACTTCTGACTCCAGAGATGGTCCTTCCACCTCGCTTTCTCCTTCAATTTCTATAATTTGAATTTTTTGTGGGTCATATTCATCTGGTGCTACCTCTTCAACATGATAGAATGAAAGTAGTTCTTTGACTGTATGTCTATTATGTTGTTGATACTCTATCATGATTTCAACTTCTGTTTCATCAATAATTATCACACCTCTTATATTCTTCAGTGTTGAATCAATGTTGGGGTTCTCAGATTCACATGAGAATGTTACTACAAAGTTTTTATGTAATGAAGTCCATTCTTTAGTGTCTATGCGCATCTTCTAGTCTATATACAAATTCCTGGGATTCCTTCTAGTGTATGGATCAAGTGATGAGTCCATTCTTTTGGTGGTGTCATCTTCCATTGTGTTATGCACTTATCCATATGTTTTGTTGGTGTTCCTTTTCCATCATACCTCTACATTTTATTTCTACCCTTCTCTATTTCGAATTTAATGTGCAATAACCATTTACATTGGTACCAATCATGAATTTTATCTTTGTGTGCACCCCGCCATATTGTAGTCGTTGCCTTGAGTGAAATATAGGGCTAAGAGCCTCTTGTTCTCTAATACTTCCTCTTCATATTTTGTCATAAATTCTTCTAAGTCATTTAACCCATGAAAACTGGGAGGTTCTCTTATCTCTGTACCAACCCATCATACTACGTGGTCTATTATTATGCACCTTCTTCTAGAAACTTCATTTAATCGTTGTTGGCAATTATCCAAACCTGTATCTGATTCATAAGCACATGATGTGATTATTCTCCAGCTGATTACCCCATCTATAGTTGGGTTAACATAATCGTCTTCTTGTGCAGTGGTTCTATACAATTGGTTTATTTCCTCCAAATCCAGACAAGTGGGTTCTACAAACATTTATCCTTCTGAAGGATCTAGTGGTGCAATGACTCTATATTGACTTGATTCAAATGTCATCTTCCTTGTCTTCAAGTTGATTATGGTATGGTTATCAAATTCAAAATCCAATCCAAACAATGATGGATAGGGTGTTGTTCCATCTATTATCTCTACTACTTCAAAGTCTGCCATAGTGCGCACTCCATCCAAATATGTTGTCACCCTTTTAAGCCTTCCAGTTGGTAACACTTTGTGTTGATTTTCTAACTTTAGCTGGACATGTGAGTAGCATAATGTAGTTTCTCCCATACACTTCCATGTATTCTTAGGTAAAACATTTACTTCAGATCCTAAGTGCAATATAACAGCCCCCATGTTGAAATCCCCAATACTAGCATTGAGACTGAATTCCCTTCTTGCCCTCCTTCTTGTTTGGAGGTGATTGACTGTCTTCTACTCTCATTTCCCTTCTACCTCTATGTTACATATTTCTAGAAAATTTTGTAAATTTTTTATAGATGATGGATTCTTTAATAACTTTACATGGGATTGCAAAATTGTTTTTATGTTACTTACTTTCTCTACAGTTTTTTCTTCACTGGTGTGGTCCATTGAGGATTGAATTCCATACATTGGTGAGATCTGAGTGTGTTACGTGGTTGATGTATATGCAACATTTTTCTTGATAAACTCTTGTCTTTCCTCCTTGAATGTTTCCATTAATTTCCGTGCATCAAACTAATTTTGTGGTTCAATATTCTTCTTCACCCATTGGTGTTGCACTAGATCGTGTCTAAATGTGTCGATTATTTTCTTAGATCCTCCTTGTGTGACTATATTTATATTTCTTCCATCCTCCCTAGCTTCTATAGAAATCCAATGTACATTCAGGTTGTTATGATTCCTCTTTTCTTGGATTTTTCTTAAGAGTGTCGGACAGTCTTCCGTGTCATGGTCTCCCGTGTGACAATATATGCATGTCATTGTTTGAAGTGGATATTCCATTGCATAGTGTCCTGGTTGTTGGAAGTTTTGACAAACTACTAACCATATTCCTCATCCAAATAATCCTCAACCTCATCTTCCACCTATGTATCTAGTCTGATCTCCTCACGGTGTGTTATACTGAGGTACCTAGTTATACTACGTAGGGTTATACTGTTGTTGTGCATTATTATACTGTGACTGTGCAATGTTATATTGTTGTTGCACATTGTTATATGGAGGTGGTATCTAGTTAATCTGAGGCTCACATTTCCCTATCATCATTTCTTCTTGCAACCTATAAGTATCTCAATTTCTTTCTCTAATGAGCTCCATCATCCTATAGTCTCTATCATCATGACCCAATAACTTGTAGAAATTGAAGTATGAACTCTTGGGTACTATCTGATACTTATGCATCATTGGACAATAATATGGATCATTCCCATGGGTTTTACATATCTCGCACCATGTTCCTCTTGTTGTCAAAGGGTTTGGACTCTTGCTTCCATGTACTACATGAAATTTAGACATTCATTCTTGTGGTGTCCTTATGTCCTACATGTGGTACACCAAACAACTTCTCTTTTCTTTTTTCCTTTATTCTGGTTGAGTTGAAATGTCAGCTTCTTTAGATTCTCCTTCAACTCCTCTATTGTTGGATCTATCTTCTAATATTTGTTTTCTTCCAATTGTAAGGCTTCCTACAAAGCCTCCTCCTGATTTTGGAACTTTTGTTGTCTTAATGGGTATTTCAAATGTGGTAGCAGAGAGTTGACAAAAATGTGCCTATGTTGCATGTCAATAATTACATACTTCATCTTACTTTTAAAGATCTTAAACCTATGATCTATTTCCCAAATAGACTCATATGGTTTCCTCCTTATTTCAATCATTTCATTCATATACTGATCTTCTGAGGTAGGCTTTTGAAATTCACCGATCAATAGTTTCTTTATGTCTACAATAGTTCTTGTTTCTCCTAGTGGATTGTTTACATATAGGCTCATATACTAGTCCATTACACAGTAACTTAGCATAATAGCTAACTATGCAAGTTTTGTATCCTCAAATGTGATGTGCTTTGCTTCCCATATCTTCTTGCAGATGAATAATTTATTTTTAGGGTCCTATGATGCCTCTCCCTGAAATTATGGTAACCTGATGGTGGGATCATGTCCTTCCATTTTGAATTGTGTTGATCTACTACCTCTGTGTGGTGTATATATTTGTCTAATACTTCCTAAACTCTCTCCCCCAATTGTTTCTCCTTGATAGGATCCTTTTCTTTCTGTTTCTCTGCCATTAAAATTCAATTGTCTAGATGCTGGTGTTATTTATGGTGTATTAGTCGCACATGGGGTTATGGGTTCCACACTCACATGGATCTAGATTGGAGTCTTGCCTTTTATTCTTGCCCTTGGACCTCATGTTTTCCTTTCATATGTTGTGTGTAGTATTCCTCAATCTTCTCCACAACTAGGAGATCCTCTACCTCTTCCTCATTGATTGTGAATCCCTCTCTATCAGCTACAACTATCCTCTTATTATTCATATTATATTGGTAAGGGGGAATATTTCTAGTTGTTGGCATTATCTTCTTCATATGGTCCTTGTCCATCATGATTGGGTATATGGCCTCCTTATTCTTTTGTTTATCCATTTCTTCCTCGATTTTTCTAGCTCCTTCCAGTGCTTCCTCCCTTCCCCCATGCACATAGGGAAGTTTAGTTGTATGATTCCATGGTCATAACATTGTTGTTATACAATAAAATCTTGATTTAAGTGTACAACGATCTGATATACCTACCTCTAGGTTCTTTTAGAAAATATTTCTCTGCTGTGTTGTCAGACTTCTTGGTATCTACTACAAATTATGTGATAAACCTATCAATAATACTTTCTAACCAGAAATATACTGCGTGCATAAATTTGTTGTTAAGTTGTTGTAATTTCACGATCTCCACAAGATTTCACTCCAGTTGTCTAATTAGATATGTAGGGTGGTTGTCTTTTAGCTTCAACAACCACTCCTACAAAACATACGAGAAATCACGGAAAAATACCTCATGTAGGTCGCTAAACACGTAATAATCAAGATATTTGCGTGGTTTTAATTTAGGCTTTATGTTATCCTTCTATGCAAACTCAAGATCCTTTGTTTTCAACCATCTTTCAATGTTTTCCTTCATTGGATTCGATGGCCTAAACATTCCCTTCTATACTTTCATTATATGCACAATTCTTCCACGGATCCCGTCCACTCAATCCTATGCAGTTCCAGCTGACAATAGAACCATTTGTTGGGTTTAATATCTCTTTTGCTTCTAGGTTTGACCTCGTTTAAGATCTAATAAGGTTTTCAACAAAACCCTCTAATACTATCGACCCACCTAGTAAACCAAAAGGAAACACAAGAAACCAAGCACACTATGCAGTCTCATCCGAGATAGATTTATGTTGAATTGTATTGATCAAGTTCTGACAGTCTAGGAATGAGTGGAAATATGAGATTTTATTCTACCTTATTCAATAATTAATTTTTATTCATTCAACTATACCTAGGATTCAGTCATCTTTTAGGCCATGCATGCATTCTAACATATTAACTTAACCATTCATTCATAAATCACTCATTGATAGAAGGTAAGTAGGATCAATCATTGACAAAAAGTAAACATGCATTAAACATCACATATAACACAAGTTTTATTGCAGTTCACCCCCTCCTAGGCTATGTCCATAAAAATTTGACTTCTTTTCTCTTTTATTATGTCTGCTGCAAGATATAACGTTGCACGCATTACATCTTTCTCCTTACAAGAATGAAAAGGTTCAAGACCCTCTTTGAGGTGGACTAGATCACACCAGGCTCCCCATCCTATGACCTAACCCTCAAAATCTGGCCTACTGACTCTTCTATCAGTTTATTACATCAAAATAACTAATCTCGCAGAACTCCAACCTAGACCTCCTAGGCTCTTATTTATACTAGTTTTTAGTCTTATATTCGTTACAATAATTATCCAAAACCCTAACCCTATCATGGTTAGGTCTAACTTCCCATGCACCACGTTGCTTTTCCTCTTGCATGTTGTTTTTCCTTCTTTATCTGTATGCTTATTTCTTGCCTTCGATTGCATGTGCTCCAAAATTAGGTTTTCTTTCCAAAATTATCTCTTTCCAGAAATAGAACTTCTTCTCCAAAATTGTGTCTGCGCTCAAAAAAACCTTTCTAATCAACATAGGAATGTGCCAAAAAATTCCAAAATACATTCTTATAGATGAAGTGAATAGCAGGAGACTTAGGTGAGCTAGATATTCTTTTAAAAACAAGTGCTAAGCTAGTGCGATAGAGACATTACAGGTTAAATACAAAGTACAAAGAGAATATGAAAGATGAAATAAACAATATGTTAGATGTAAGGATCATCGATGTCTGTGCATATTACTCAGTTATCACGGACAACACTTCTTGAATAAAACAATTGTTGCATTGACTGAGGAATTTCAAATTCCTCATCAAAAGATTACCCCGTATCATCCACATGCCAATGGAATAGTATACGATTTTAATAAAATTCTAGAGAATGCCTTGACAAATATCTCCAATGTAGGAAGAGATGATTAGGAATTAAGAGTTCCTACAGTTTTATGGGCCTACATGACTACAAGGAAAATTTTGACAAGGAAGAGATCTTTTAGGTTGGTATATGGGAAAGAAGCAATGATTCCAATGGAGTTTATTCTACCTAACATACACGTTGAAACGATTACTAATCTTTCAGACTTGGATGCAGTGAAGGAGAGATTGTCGTAGTTGGTACAAAACATTCCAAGTGGGAGACTTAGTATTTCTCTATGATAGTAATTTTATACAGCATCCACGAAAGTTTCAAATTCATTGGTTAGGAACTGATCTGATTCATCATGTGATGAAGGAAGGTGTTGCATAGTTGGAAACCTTAAATGGAGAATTCCTTGAAGGAATGGTAAATGGAAGTTGGTTGAATATCTATAGAGATTGCTGACCATCTGTGTCGTAATCTGACATGTGCCAGAAAACATGTATCATAGTAATTGTACTATAGTAGGGAGGTAAAACATAAAAAAAAAAAAAAAAAGTAGAAGAAGGAAGAAAATAAATAAAATGTTTAAAAACAAGAAAAGGGAAGCATGAAGAAGTATCATGCATAAAAAGGACGTATCACATAGAGAAAGGGGACAACATACATTCAGTTAAGTGTGCTCAAACGTCTAGTGCAAGAAAAGATCATCAGGGAAATTGAAGCACATAAATGATAGTTAAAAATACATAAATAACAATACGTGTTGGAGATGAATATTCATAAATAGAAGGCACCACCGAAGATCATGATATACTTGAAAATATAAGGAAAAATCTGGTGGAGGATTGGCATTAATGCTAGAGTAAGGAAAGTATTAATGGTTTATTTTGATCGGATTCTACAATTCCAGCAGGCATGAAATAAATTATACAACTTTCAAAGGGTGATAAAATCATAAAAGGGCCCGACAGAGAAGGTTATTTGTAATTACTCAAAGTTTTTAGCATACAAATAAAACCAGAGCAAACCATAGTCGAATCAGAGCCGAACTACAACCACACCCAAAAAAATACATAGCAAGCAAATAGACTTGTTGCACAGAACCATGTCCCCACCAAAGGTTGGAGAACCATAAGAAGTAGCACGCATGTAATAAAAAATACCACTAGTTGCGCTAGTATTCAAGGAAACACCTAGAGCTTCAACTTTGTAAGAAATTTTTCACAGGGACTATATACCACTGTGAAAATATAATGTTCCTCAATTCAAAGTACCTGCAGAGAAAAAATACCCACTGGTTACCCCAGCAATCCCACATGGTGTAAATTTTGAAGGGAACATGCTAAGAAATATTTCCTCCCTGAATTTTGTAGATCATAATATCACGGATGAGTAGAAGTTTCTTGAGCTCACTAGGGAAAAGTAATTTTTCACCAAGACCATACCTGGTACAAGAGAAATACTACTTGAACCAAAAACATGGGAAATAGTACTTGAGAAATCATGGATACTAAATCTACTAGACATTATACACTTTGGACGTAGCCCGAAAATAAATTCCTTTGCCAATTTATTACTTAGTTGCATCCATGGAGGAACCTTGCGACTTGATGCACTAGTATTGATTGATACCAAATTGATTATCCAGATCATAGGGTTACCAAAATTAGGAGAGGATATGACCACATTGTTCAACAATAAAGCAGAGGAGAAAGCACAATCAGAAGCCATGAAGGAGAATTTTCACACCTTCAGGGGAAAGGGGGGTTGGATGTTGCAAACATCAATGACGACGGTGTCTGATTTGCAATGTATTTTTTTCCCTGCATATTGTTGAGGAAGTGTTACAAGGACGAAGTATCATCTGCAATAATCCCAAACGAAGAAAAATGCATAGAGGGGGTCCAAACGAATTGGGCCACATTTGTGGTGAATCCATTTTTGACAGACTGCATAGAGGCCCAGGAGAAAGGCATATAGTTTTGTTATGCATGGATTATTATTTTGATTGCACTATTAGGATGGAATAAATCAAGTTATTACCAATGTATAAGAACAACTGATATAGGTAATGCAGTTGTGTGGTATGCCAACTTATGCAATACACCAAAAAAAGGAGACAAACTGACAACAATGTTACATTTTATGTCTACTTTGAAATGATTAGGTACATCATAGAACATACACCGCGCATCAAATCCGAGATGGTGGAAACATACTAGGACATTTTGTGATTCAAAGAAGTATGAACCATATGTACATTCAGGAGAAAATGGACCTTACATGAGAGTGGATAAAAAACATTTATAGATTTATAACAAACGATGTATGCTTGATCATTAATGATTGGGAAGCTAAGTGGAAAATACCATTAGAACAAACATGCCACCCATAAGAGGAAGAATAATAAGACAAGGATGGAGAATAAATATATGAGGGGTAGGGAAGTGACCACATTAGTGGCCCAAGAAATATTCCTGAACTATCAATACAAGCAACTCAACAGAAAATCCCCACAATAGGAGTAAAAAAAAACATACAAGGGAAAGGAGACAACAAGAGGTGTGTGAAAGAAGATGAAAGTGCACAAGTAAAGCCCTATCTATAATTGGACTGATGATCACATGGACCAAATTGGCTACTGAGTAATGGATGTCGTAAAGGAGTCCATTGAGTAAGAAACAAAGAAACAAGAAGAACTGCATCAACAAGTGCAAAAATAGCTAGCGCAAGTGGAGAAGATCTTGGAAGCAAGAATAATAAAACCAAAGTGTAGATCAGGTAAAGAACACTCCACGAGTCCTGTTGAGGAAGTACAAACTTCCAATCCACTGCTGATCGAGCTAGCAATTGGGCAAATAACATTGCAAATTGAGACAAACAAAATCGAGTTCCCAACACCTAAACTACACCAACAAATGAAAACACTGATCCACCTAAAGATATTGGTGTCGCAAATTCCTATACACATACTAGATATATTGCAAGTAGGTATTTTTCATGATATTAGGCTCTGCACAGATGAAGAAAACCGAGAAATGACCAAAGTAATGGATGAAAGGGCTCAATTGCAGCAACAATGTGCAACTTCTCTACAACAAAAGAGTGAAATTGAAGTAAAAGTGGAAGGAGCTATTAAGGAAAAGATTGAGACCAATGAAAGGGTCAAGAAACATGTAAAAGGGAAGGACGAAGTCGAGATAATGGTGCAAAAGAAACAAGCATTCATACAAAAGTTGTATAAGGAAGTTTCATAAGTTCTGATATTAGTAGAGGCTACCATGGTAGAACAAGTGTTGATAATCGGGGAAGTCATCAAGTCTTGCACACGAGGATTGAGGACCTACAATTGTGAAATATTTTGGAAAAAGAACATGAGGAAAGAGAAGGAAGAGAGAGAAAAACAATGAAAATAGTAGAAAACATCAAGAAGTTGGAGGAGGAATGCACAAATCTCTATGAGGAAAGTTTTCACATACTGAAAATCCTTTAATATGATCCATAAATGAAGGTTGTAGAAGATAAATTGAGGCTTGTGTGGGAAAATGCACAGAAGGATTAGGAAAGAATAAACACTCTCCCGTTGATTGAAAAAATGAGGGTCATTTTTGCACAGAGGCAGTCATACAAGGAAGTTGAAAAGATGTGGGACCAGGAGAAGATCCTTCGACAACTATTGGGACCACTAAAATATGAATCACGAAAGGTGATAGGAGAACTGGAAATTGCATAGGGAAAGATAAAGAAAGTAGCGCATGAGACAAAAGAAATGCTTACATGCCTAACTACACATGATTTAGAAGAAATTTTGGGAACATAAGAAGGAATAATAAACGATGTTGTGATTGTAAAGGACACCTCCCAAAAATTCATAAAGGGATGGAGAAGCGTGCAACATTCCTAAGTTTCTCAGGATGAGACACATGTGAGTGTTGGGGGCCTGTTGGATAGGAATTTTGGATTCAATTTATATCCATTTTGGATTCAGTTTCATAGAAATCATAAGTATGGAGAATCAACACATTAAAGGAAGAAAACTGATAAGGTAGCAGCGGATTGTGCAAAAAAGGCACATTCAAGCTCAGGAGTGCGCAGTAGAGGCACATGAAGGAATGAAGTTCACAATAAGAACATACTTAGCTGAGAATAAAGAAAAGAATAAATCAGAGAATAAAGCAAGAGAATAAAGTGGGAAAAAAGGAAGGATAGGAGTCATCATAATAATAGAAGAAATAAGCACAAAAGGAGGAAGAACATGAGTAAGAGTGAAAAAGAAGCATGCAAACGTAAAAGAAGGAAAAGAAAGCCCAAACAAGCAGTCAAAATGAGTTTTCATGAGGTATAATGATTTGTAATTGGGTTTTTGGGATATGAAAAATAAGGTTTTGAGATATAGAATTTATGTATAAATATGTAATGGGTTGCAAGAATAGGGGTACCAATATGTCAAGAGTTCTTGTTAGTAAGGAGACTGATAGAATAATCTGAGAGATAAAGTGTGACATCCCCAAAAATAAATTATTTTCAAGTTGGAAATTTCTTAGGAAATTATTTTTCGTTTTTAGCAAATTCGAAGTTGGAATTTTTTTTCCATTTATGGCAATTCCGAATTTCAAATTTAGTTAATTGTAATTAATGATTATGACTGTTGGGAAGACATCTAATTTGATCCAACTAACTACTTGACTATGTCACTTATATGAAACAAAATATTTTATAATTATTGCTGGAGGAAAAATGGAACAACCATGTTGAAAATCATATGACCATGACTCCATGAGTGGGGAACATGTTGGAACTAAGGTTTGATTGTTACAAGTGGCAAATCAATAATTTGACCATTGGCAGCCCCTGAAAATCAGGGATTTGGAAAGCTGTGAAAATTCCCTAGGGTGGGAAAAGACCTAGGCAAAAAAAAATGATTGTGGAAATATGGCATGTGTGAGGAGGCAAGACGATGCTTAGTATGTTGCGGAAATTATGGATCTCTTGTTTTTATGAACACTAATTTTCTGAGTGTGAGGCAACGAGAATTTTCTGAGATTAAAGGACTATTGTTGAGGTAGAGTTCTAGTTTTCCCTCATGGATTCATGGTCAGGCTAGGGGGTGAATGGAACAAGTGATCTTGGTTGTTCCATTCTAAGGTTGGGAGGAACGTGGTTGTTCACTTTGTCTTTCAGGGAACTGGTTCAGATATGTTATCCTATCCATTCTCTAGTTGAATGTTATATAGCTAAATAACTGATAGGATGCATCTACTAATTCTGAATACAACACTATGGACGAAGGATCGAATTGAATTTTATTTGAACTTAAGAACTAACATAATGTCTCTAAACAAGTTCCAAATGGATTATTTTTGTTGTGTCTTATTGATGAGTGAATGATAATTTATGTGGTATACTAGTTGAAAGAATATGCCTGGTCAAGATTATGAAAGTATGGTTTTGTGAGTTAGATTATTGTTGTAATGAGATAAAACTGTAGGTGAAAAACCTATGAACTAAATTGTATTTGCAGATTAAAAATGATCTCTGTATGCAATGTAACTAAAATTGAAAACTGAAGCCATGTATACACATGCGTATGCTTACATCCCTGTAGGTAAATGAATATACAAAAAAGAATACTAATTAATTGAGATGTTTCTTTCATGTACAGGCTAAATCGAAAACAAGGAAAAACTCTATATATGTATGGAATAGAAAGAAAATATACATTTGTATCATATTGTAGAGAAAATACAAAGTCACAGTATTCACAAAATATCAAAGTAAGGTAAGACAACATTGAAGACTCATATAACATAATAGATATCTATATGATACGAATATATATATACGTATATGTTTGTACAACAATTTGACATTCTAGTTTCCTTTCACTTGAGGTTCAATTTCCAAAGAAAATGTAGACCTTCAGAAATATATAAGTTCAATTCCATATAGTGTGTGACTATAACTTCGGACTATACAGACAATAGATACTGAAAATCAATATAAGACGACAATCTAACTAAGGCTGAGTAAAGTTTTTCTGGAATACTTAATGACAGAAAAATGAATAGCATGCAAATCCGAAATGAGAAATGAGATCCAAGGAAGTATGAAGACAATATAATACATTCAAATAGATGTGGTGACATTCCTTACATGAGTCTTTCCTTTCATAAACAATATAGGTATATTCTACTTTAAATAATTTAAGTATAGGAAGAGGCCCAGATGGAGATAAGATTCAAATAAAATCATTAAAACAATCATTGTATTATTACAATAGACAGGAGGAAATACCCTGTAGCTACACTTCGAAGGATTTATTACATATATTAACCAGAACATAAAATCAAGAGGACATCCAAGACTTATGTGGTTAGTGTGTATTAAATCTAACCATGGAATACATTACCACAATTTGGGAATTTCTCTTTATCCTGCCACTACAAGAAGTCGAGTGAATCTATACTTAATATCAATAGTCTAGATTGAAAAATCGTGGTCTCATTGTTTGAACTCCTGATGATTTTACAAAGGGAACTTGAATACCTTTTGTGTGGGTAGAGTCTAAAATTTGGACTACTTTGTTACACCAACCTTGAAAAAGAAATCAAGGGAATTTCCATTAGTTCCTATCAAATAGAAATAAGAATTTGTATTCGAGATCTAGAATTTGATTACAGCATAATCTATTTAAATAACATGCAGATGTAGATTATACTTAACTCAGGCCTGTAGGGAGGCCGACCTCCTCTATGCATGCTTGATAACACCATCCACGATCACGGAAGGGGTGGAATAGGCAAGGTCCACATAATGAGTACCCTCGCAGCAAAGGGGCCCATCATTAGTGCATGTACCAATCATGTAATCATTGTCTTTATGAAATGAAATAAACAATGCTAACATTTAAATAAATAAATATTGTAAAACATACTGTGTTAATAGGCCGAGATCACAATGTCAAACATTACATACAGACTAGATGCTAAACAAAAAGATTGAGTTTAAATACTTCCCAAACTGATTATTTTTATTTTACAGAGGATAATTATAAATTAACGATAAGTGTAGAGTTAATCTACTACTAAATTCAAATGGAGTAACTTACACAAAGACCTCGTAATGACAGAGAAAAATCAAATTAATACGAGAATATATGTTCTATACCGTGGGTATTTTGTGTAGTGGACTTTTTGAAAACACAGAGAATCACATTCCTTTAACATACCAGACAAGAATGCAATAACCTTAAAGATAGATTCTCTGCACGAGTAATAGTTAAGGTGTTTATTGACGACTACAGAATGATGGATTCATTCTCTATAAAGAAGAAGAAAGAACTTGCAACACATTTTTCTATACGCATGGAAAGGAAATTAACTCTAGACTAAGACCACGCATAGCCTCATGAAAGGTTTAATATCAAATCTTTACATATATCAACAGAGAGACTATAAGAAATAAAGACAATCGAGATGTGAAACCCTAAGATTGAATTTACCCATTAAAAACATTGCAGGTGTAGATTCCCTAAGTCGAGACAAGGGATTGGTATGCTGAGACCTCTCAAGAATCTAGAGAACAAATCTACAGTAAGCATCTACTTATCTAGAAAATGGGAAGCAGTCCACGGAATTTACAAAGAATAATGATAATGAGAGATTTAGGTAAGAACAAGTAAGATTGACATGAGGGTTCTCCAACTATAATAAAGAACCAAACCTCATTTAATAACCAGACATAGTGTTAACGAAAGCTTACCAGGGAGGGTGAATGGAAATGTCGTTCCACCGGGTAACATTTTCCCTAAATCAATATTATGCTCCAGTGAGAAAACAATACGCATAGCCTCTCGAAAGAATCCACAATGAAAACAAAAAATGCATTAAAACCCTAAGAGGAACCTTAACTACTCAGTTTAAATGCGTAAGGTACATAGAATGGTCTATCCATGTGATGAGGGCCGAGTTGGTGTGACTGGAATGGATAAAGAGCCAGGTGAAAGCATTGTAACTCGCACACACATGACTTCCATTAAATGGTAGTTGCAGAGTCTTAACTCCCTTCTGACAGTAGACCACTCTTCCACATCAAAAAAATCACTAAATAAATGAATCTCTTCATGACTTGACAAGTTGGAACTCGTACACTTAAACTACCTTATTACAATTATCTTATTGTTCAAGAGGAGGTTCATTGGGACATCTTTTAGTTAATTCGAAGTTAACATAAGATCTCATTACTCAAACTCTGTTAGGTAAAGGGATTGTAATTATCACTAATCGAGGCTAATTTGTATAGGAACCCATCTATGATCGGAGCTATGTATATTGATGCTAAGCGCATATCACAAAGCCACATATTTTCAATTGTGGGGTATATATCCGACCCCATGACTATATATATATATAGTAATTAAATTTCGTTTTCAAGGGACAAATTAAATAGTATTGCGCGCAAAACATAGGAATCTCTTGTTTTTAAGAGAGACTAGGACTATAAGTCATGCGTCTAATTTACTGTATAGATATTTATGTATATAGGTGAGTAGGTTGGAGACTAAAGGGGATTACTAGAATCCCTAGTGAATTAGTCGTATAAGTCTTCTATCCAAATCTAGTTAGACAGGTTGGAATGGCATCATGTAGTAGGACGAACTTAAGTTACATCACTGAAAATTATAACAGGAATGGAGATTTCTTCCCTTTACCAAAAAACATATAATAATGAAATTGGAGATTATTGCCCCATACAAAAAAAAAAATTATGGAAAATTTGAGGTACATTACATATGCTATCAGAGAAAAGGTTACAACACTTGGACCTTAAAAAGGGCTAAATTAATTACTTAGCACATATTTATGTTTATGTAAAAAGTAACAAACCATTATTGTTACAAACATAAAACCCTTTTATGTTTTGTGTTAATCATGGAAACCCAGGATGACGCATAAATTAGACTTGAGGGGAATCCTGAACAAATACCTCCTGAAGATCCGAGACAGAATAGTGATGGAAGATCACCCACTGAAGTTCTAGAAACAATGAGAAATATCGTCCTTGAGATGCAAGTTTTCAAAGCAAGCAATGAGAAACTGAAGAAGGCACAATAGGAGCAACATGAAATAAACGAAGTCTTGCTGCATAGTATAGTGACAAAGAAAATCCCAAAGGACGAGAACCATGAAGAAGAGTTCAGTAAAAGGGCCTCCACGAATTTTGGTCCTGAAGCAGAAAAAGGGGATAGTTCATCTGAAGGTACACCTTTAGGTGAAGATAAAACAAAACCAGATAGAAAAAGAAAATAGGTAGATCACCTCGAGGGAGAATTTAAGAAAATAAAGCCCTCTACTTTTGATGGGGAATCCAAAACAGGGGAGGAAGCTGAAGCATGGTTATTAGACATCAAGAAATATTTCCAGATATACAACTATTCCAACAATATGAAGGTTAGAATGGCTATCTATAACCTGAAAGGAAAAGCCAACATTTGGTGGCAAGATCTGAAATTGGCCAAGGGCCTAAAAGAGAAACAGATGGAATGCTGAGACTTTAAGAAATATTTTAAGAAACAGTACCTATCTGAAAGTTACTATGAAATAAAAACCAAAGAGTTTTATGAGCTATGACTTGGTCAAATGGCTATGGAGGATATAATAAACAAATTCCTGGGATTACTAAGGTTCGTGCCTTATATCCGAGAGGATAAAGTAAAAATCCAACGGTTCCTAGGATGTTTACCACAGTCTTACAAGGACAAAATTGAGTTTGATAACCCCATGTCCTTGAGTGAGGCATTCAGGAAAGCTCGAATGTGTTACAATCAATACAAGTATAGGACAAAATTTCCCAAAGCTTGGAAGGACAAGAAACAAGACTGAATGAACCAATGAAAGAAGGGATACCAGCCAACTCCTTATCGGAATCCAAAAAAAATCTTTCCAAGAAAGTTTTTCATTCCAACAATCCAAATACACAAGGCGGTGGTAAACAGGTAAATCTGGGAACAAAGAAGTTTGGGGACAGCCCCCATAAACCATTAAAGTGCTGGGAATGTGTAGAACCTCATCTAAGGAGGAACTATGCATGTTTAAATTCAGTAACCAGAACTGTTGTTCATAATTTGCAGGAAGCCTCAACTCTCGGAGATGTGGGCAGAAGCTTGCATCAGATAAATGCATTTGTGGATGGCCAACAAGCTGACCACCAATCCTCTATGGTGGAAATTGAAGGTAAAATCAATAACACTAGAATTTCTTTTTTAATTGATCCTATAGCTACGTTAAGTTATATCACTCTAAGCCCCCGGGGGGGCAGCTCAATTGGCAAGTGCCGTGAAAATGAAGTTCCATGAGGTTTCGAGTTCAATTCCCCCCGACTTACCTTGTGTGCCACGTAAGGGGCATCGTGGGCACACCTGGAGGTTATAGTGGTAGCAGTTGGATAACACGTCCATGTGTAACGCGAGCACGTGCCCAACTAGTTGCTGATTCCTCCAGACACACACACACAAAAAAAAAGTTATATCACTCTGAGTATAGTGGAGTCAAATAAAGTTAAGAAAATGAGACACATAAAATCGTGGCTGGTACAACTAGCAACAAGAACTAAAAGGAAAGTGGTTGACTTTATTTTTGAATATGAGTTCAGTTTAGGTGGTCAAAACATAAGGACAAATCTGAGCATTCTACCACTAGGATCTTATGATGTAATTATTGGAATGGATTGGTTAGAAAGGCATAAAGCAGTGCTATATTGTTATGAAAAGACACTTAAGTAGAAAGACGAAAATGACACCGCTACGACAGTTCAAGGTATACAAAAACCAGTATCAGTTAGACATGTTTCAACAATGCAATTCAAGAAATGCATGAGAAAGGGTTGTTAAGTCTACGCCATCCAAGTAACAAACCTATTAGAAAAACAAGATAAACCCAACTTGGAGGACTTTGTTGTTCTGTGTGATTTCAGAGACGCGTTTGTTGATGAAATACATGAATTACCCCCTCGAAGGGAGATATAATTTTCTATCGGCCTACTACCTGGTTCAACCCCTATCTCTAAAGCACCTTACCGAACGAGTTTGCTGGAATTGACAGAACTAAAAATTTAACTGCAGGAATTATTGGACAAAGAGTATATCAGACCGAGTGTTTCACCATGGGGAGAACCAATCCTCTTTGTAAAAAATAAAGATGACACTCTAAGACTATGTATTGATTATATACAATTAAACAAAATGACTATTAAGAACAAGTACCCATTACCTAGGATAAATGATCTGTTCGATCAAGTAGGTGGGGCAAAGATATTTTCAAAGTTGGATTTACGATATGGTTATCACCAAGTTAGGATAAAAGATGAGGACATAAGAATTTTTTTTTTTTGAACAATATATGGACATTACAAATTTGTAGTTATACCTTTCGGACTCACTAACACACCAACCACATTTATGTGTTTAATGAATAGTATTTTCAGTCAGTATTTGGACAAGTTCATGTTGGTATTTATTGACGATATTCTGGTATATTCTAAAATAGAAGAAGAACACGAAGAACACTTAAGAGTAGTTCTACAAGCTTTGAGGAAGCACAAACTATATGCTAAATTCGATAAGTGTGATTTTTATCAAAAGAAAATACAATACCTAGGACATGTAATATTTGCAGAAGGTATTGCGGTTGACCCTGAGAAAATAAGAGCCATCATGGAATGGTTGGTACCTAAGGATGTCACAGATATCCGGTCATTCATGGGAATCACCGGATATTACCATAGATTTATAGAGGAATTTTCCAAAATTTCTTACCCTATCACATCATTACAAAAGAAGGGGACCAAATTCAATTGGTCACAAAAATGTCAAGACAATTTTAATAAATTAAAGGAATTGTTAACAACCACAGCCATTTTAAAGGTAGTAGACCCAAAAAAAGACTTCCCCATCTGTGTATATGCGAGTAAATAAGGACTAGGTGGTGTCCTAACCCAAGAAGGGTGTGTTATTTTCTATGAGTCCCGAAAACTAAAGGAACACGAGCGAAACTATGCCACTAATGACTTAGAATTGAAAGTTGTAATACACGCCTTAAAAATGTGGCAACACTACATAATGGGCAGAAAGTTTATGTTATTGATTGACAATAGTGGTGTGAAATTTATGTTTAATCATCAAGACCTTAACACAAGGCAAGCAAGATGACTAGCCTTCTTGAGAAAATTTGATTTTGAGGTAAGACATATCAAGGGTAACGAAAACAAGGTAGTTGATGCTTTGAGAAAAAGAGTTCATGGGTTGTTTGAAATAAACATTAGTAGGGTAGAAAGAGATATTGAATAGAGGATAAAGACTGCAGGTAATAACAATGAAAAATAAACTAAGATAGTGGCAGAAGTAAAAAACACTACTGAAAATTCAGACAAAACATACCTGAATTTGGACAAGAATGGATTACTACGATTTAAAAATAGGATATACATACCAGATTCAGTAGAATTAAAGTTAATAGTCTTGGATGAAGTGCATAAGAAACCATGTTATGGTCATCCAACATACCATAAAACGATAACAACACTAAGAAAGTTATTTTATCGGCCTAATATGAAGGATGAAATAGCAGAATACTTAGCTAGGTGTCAGGATTGTCAGCAGATAAAAAATGAACACCATCATCTAGCCATCCCATTGCAACCATTACTTGTACCAGAATGGAAATGGGAGACTATATCATTGGACTTCATTACAGGTTTTCCTAGAACTCATAAACAAAATGATTCTATTATGGTGGTAATCGATAAACTCGGTAAGTCTGCACACTTTATTCCTGTAAAGTCTACTTTTAAAGATATTAACATCACTGAAATATTCATGAAATAAATTTTAGACTGCATGGTGTTTCTAAAATGGTGATTTCAGATAGAGACGTAAAATTTACATCTACTTTTTGGAAAGAATTGTTTGCAGGGCTAAATAATAACTTGAATTTCAGCACATGTTATAATCCACAAATGGATGGACAAAGTGAACGAACAAACCAAGTCATAGAAGAAATGCTCTGCATATACGTAAGAACAAAACCAAGCAAGTGGGAATATCTCCTGCACTTGGTAGAATTTGCATACAACAATGGGTACCAAACTTTGGCTAAAATGAGCCCTTTCAAGATATTGTATGGAAGATAGTGTACAACTTATATTAGATGGGATACCCTAGTTGACATACTCATGGTTGGACCATAAATGCTCTAGTAAATGGAGATTTCGGTAAGAAAGGTAGAACATAACTTAAAAGAGGCACAGGATAGACAAAAGAGTTATGCAGACTAGAAAAGAAGACACTTGGAGTTTCAAGTGGGAGACCATGTTTACTTAAAATTCAAAGACTGGAAAATTTCACTAAAGCTAGGGAACTGGGCCCACTTGGCACCCAAGTTTTGTGGTCCCTTAGAGATACTATCTCGAATTGGACTCGTAGCATACCAACTTGAACTTCCCACCAACCTAAAAATTCACAATGTATTTCATGTTTCCTTGTTAAAGAATTATGTTCATGACCCTACTCATATGATCAATTGGAACTTGGTATAGGTGGAACTAGAAGGCCAGTTCCAGGAGGAACCTCTGCACATTCTGGACCAGAGAGAAATAGCACTTCGGAATAGATCTATCACTTAGGTAAAGGTGCAATGGAACCACTTTAGCCCAGAGGAGGCCACTTGGGAGTTGGAGGGAGATTTGCAGAAATATCATCCAATCATGTTCCAAGAAAGGAACGAACACTGAGGGAAATGTTTTATTGAAGGGGGAAAGGATGTGACATCCCAAAAAATAAATTATTTTCAAGTTGGAAATTTCTTAGGAAATTATTTTCCATTTTTGGCAAATTCGAAATTGGAAAATTTTTACCATTTATGGCAACTCTAAACTTCGAATTTAGTTAATTGTAATTAATGATTATGACTGTTGGGCAGATATATGATTTGACCCAAATAACTACTTAACTATGGCACTTGTATGAAACATAATATTTTATAATTATTGCTGGAGGAGAAATGGAACAACCTTGTTGAAAATCAACTGACCATGACTCCATGAGTGGGGAACATGTTGGAACTACCTCACGGCTGATTGTTACAAGTGGAAAATCAAGAATTTGGCCATTGGCAGCCCCTGAAAATCAGGGATTTGGAAATCTGTAAAAATTCCCAAGGGGGGGAAAAGACCTAGGAAAAACAAATGATTATGGGTATATGACATATGTGAGGAGGTAGGATGCTCCTTAGTATGTTGGGAAAATTATGGATCTCTTGTTGTTATGAAAACTGATTTTCTGAGTGTGAGGAAAGGATAATTTTCTGAGATTAAAGGACTATTGTTGAGGTAGAGTTCTGTGTTTTCTCTCATGGATTCATGGTCAGGCAAGGGAGTGAATGGAGCAAGTGATCTTGGTTGTTTCGTTCTATAGTTGGGAGGAACATGGTTGCTCCCTTTGTCTTTCAACGAACTGGTTCAGATATGTTATCCTATCCCTTCTCTGGTTGAATGTTATATAGCTAAATAACTGATCGGATGTATCTGCTAATTTTGAATAGAAGTAATACTATGGACGAAGGATCAAATTGAATGCTATTTGAAGTTAAGAACTAACATAATGTCTCTAAACAAGTTATGAATGGATTATTTCTATTCTGTCTTATTTCTGAGTGAATGCTAATTTCCGTGGTATACTAGTTGAAAGAATATGCCTGGTCAAGCTTCTGAAAGTAGGGTTCTGTGAGTTAGATTACTGTTGTAATGAGATAAAACTGTAGGTGAAAAATCTCTCAACTAAATTGTATTTGGAGCTTAAAAATTATCTATGTATGCAATGTAAATGAAACTAAATAATGAAGCCATGTATACACAGGTATATTCTTACATTCCTGTAGGTAAATGAATATACATAAAAACATAGTAATTAATTGAGATTTTTCTTTCATGTACATGCTAAATCGAAAACAAGGAGAAAATCTATATATGTACAGAATAGAAAGAAAATATACATTTGTATCCTACTGTAAGGAAAATACAGAGTCACAGTATTCACAAAATATCGAAGTAAGGTAAGACAACATTGAAGACTCATATAACATAATAGATATCTATATGATATGCACACACACACACACACACACACACACACACACACACACACACACACACACACACACACACATATATATATATATATATATATAT